>PVIC010015405.1:5331-35345 GCA_004025085.1 Thryonomys swinderianus
CTCGATACCACATAGCACAGTGTGGGGCATGGTGGATCACGCCTGTAATCCCAGCACTCAGGAGGCAGAGGCAGGAGGACTGCTGAGTTCCAGGCTTCCCTGGGCTACATAATGAGCTCAGAGCCAGACTGAACTACAAAGCAAGACCTTGTCTCAAAAAAAAAAAAAAAAAAACCCCAAGTACAAATATTATCATAACAAAGCAATCCAGGGAAAAGGGAAATAGAGCAAACTGAAGCTTAATGACCAGGACTCTCTGAGATAGTAACAAAAGAAGATCTAGTAAAATGGAAATCAGAAATAATCTCTGAGATAAAAACAGAGATACTGTCCGGAGTGAAAGATATGATTAATAACATTAGAGAATTCAACATGAAAGAATCTCAGATAAAAGCAATAGAACTTTTAAACAGCTTCAGAGTTCCAGGTGATTAAAAACTCCAAAGTTTCCAAAGTAAGATGAATGGAGCTGAAGACCGAATTTAAGATGTAGACGATAGGATTACCACCAATGAATAGGAATGGAATAATTTATGGAAAATGGCAAGAGACCACTAGTAATCAATCCAACAGCTCCTAGAAGATTCAAAGAAGAATAATATAAGACTGGCTGGAGTCACTGAGGAGGCAGGAGACAGTGCAAAAGACATAAAAATAAACTGTTCACAGATATAATAGAAAACTTCACAGGAAAAGGTAAATAATTGGATATACAGATAAGTGAGGCATACAAGACTCCAAATGGCCGTGATACACACACACACACACACACACACACACACACCCCTAGGTATATAATTATCAAGGTTCCAGATATCCAACAAAAGAATGAAATATTGAAAACAGAGAAAAGAAAAAAAAATACAAAAGGAAACCCATCAGGATCACAGCATACTTTTCAACACAAATGTTCAAGGCAAGGAGAGCCTGGAGTGAAGTGTTTCAAACCTTGGAGGAAAACAAACTTCAGCCTAGATTGATGTGTCCTGCAAAACTATCTTTCAAAATCGATGGGGAAGTAGGATACTTCCATGATAAAGAACACCTGAAAAATATCACAAATACAAAGCCTGAATTCCAAAAAACTCTGAAGAATATCTTGGATAAAAACAACGAAGGTCACAAATTCATGAAACCCAGTAGAGTAAATCCTTGGACAAGGCAAAAAATTGAATGGAAAGGGGGAAAAGCAAGAATAAAATAGCCAAGAATAAGAAAACATCACGACAAGTCTAAATCAGTTCACATCAGTAATAACTATTTATGTCAGTGGCTTCAATGTGCCAATTAAAAGACACAGACTGGTAGAATGGATCTTGTATTATGCAGCATACAAGAAACACACCCAATTCAGAAAGAAAGCCATAAACTGAAGGTAAAAGGATGGAAAACAATTCTCCATGCTACTGGAAACTGCAAAAAAGCAAGAGTGGCTATCCTATTTGCAGATAAAATAGATTTCAAACCAAAACTGATTAAGAGAGACAAAGACAGACACTGTATCCTCACACAGGGAAGAATCAAAGAGAAAGAGATTATCGTCATAAACATTTACGTCCCAATTCCAGTGCACTCAACTATGTAATACAAATATTAATGGATATGAAAATCCAGATAAGCACTAATGCAATAGTAGTAGGGGATTTCAACACCCTGCTCTCACAACTAGACAGATTGACTGGATGAAAAATCAATAATGAAATACTTGAACTGAACCAAATGGTTGAACAAAAGGACTTAATATATACCTACAGAGTATTTCATCTCACAGTCAGCATATACATTCTACTTGGCTGCCCATGGGTCATACTCCAAAATAGACCACATACTAGTTCATAGAACATGTTTAAGTGCAAAGGAATTGAAGTTATCCCCTATATACTGACAGACCAAATGCCTTGAAATTGGAACTGAATAGCATAAGAAATTCCAAGAACCCACAGACACATGTAAATTGAAAAGCACTCTGCTGAGCCACCAATGGGTCACCGAAGAAATTAAACAGTTTCTTCAATTAAATGATAATCCCAGTAGAACATACAGGAATTTATAGGACACAACGAAAGCAATTCTCTGAGGGAAATTCATAGCAGTGAATTGCTACATCAGGAACACAGAGCTCAAACAAATAATCAAATACTGAACATCAAGCTACTAGAAAAAGAGTAGCAAGGAATACCCAAAGCTTGTACTAGGAGGAAATTATAAGGATCAGAGCAGAAATTAATGCAATAGAGACAGAGAAAAATACAAAAATCAATGAATCAAAGAGTTTGTTTCTTGAAAGCTTGGACAAAGTAGACAGACCCTTAGCTAACCTTATCAAACAAAGTAAGGAAAAGGCTCAAATCCATGCTATTAGGAATGAAAAGGGGGATATTATGACTGATCCAGTGGAAGTCCAGGGGATAATAAATACCCCCTTTGAAAATTTGTGCTCCAGTAAGATGGAAAACACAGAAGAAATGGAGAGATTCCTAGAAAAATATGAACTTCTAATGCTTAATGAAGACATAAAAAATGTTTAACACCCCAATATCAATCTGTGAAACTGAAGATGTAATAAAATACCTACTGACAAAGAAAAGCCCTGATCATGATGACTTTACTGCTGAATTCTACAAAACTTTTAAAGAAGAGCCAATGCTACTACTTCTCAAACTTTTTAATGAAACCAAAAGGGAAGCAGTACTCCCAAGTTCATTCCTGAAAAGAAACATTACATTGATTCTAAAAGCAGAGGAAAAACCTAACCAAAAAAGAAAACTATGGTCAAATCTCCCTAATGAACATTCAAGCCAAAATCCTCAATAAGATACTGCAAACAAAATACAGAGAATCATCAAGAAGATCATGCACCCTGACCAAGTTAGGTTCATCCCTGTGATGCAAGGATGGCTCAACATGTGTAAATAAAAAACAATAATACCCTATATTAATGGATTCAAGGACATAAACCATATGGTCATCTCAATAGACACAGAAAAATTGTTCGACAAAAATCCAACACCCATTCACGATCAAAACCCTATAGAAAATTGGAATAGATTAACATTATCTCACTCTAATAAAAGCTATTTATGGGAAAACAACAGCCAACATCGTACTAACTGGTAAAAAACTGAAACCTTTTACACTTACATCGGAACAAGACAAGGATGGTCACTTTCACCACTCCTGTTCAATATAGTTTTGGAAACATTAGCTGCAGCAATTAGACAAGAGAAAGAGATAAGGTAAAAGGAATAAAGATAGGAAAGGAAGAAGTTAAACTGTCATTACTTGGTAATGACATGATATCTATATAAAGGATCAGAAAAACTCAAGCAGAGGATGCTAGATTTAATAGGCAAATTTAGCAGCATAGCTGGATAGGAGGTCAATGCTTAAAAATCAATTGCTTTTTTACACACAAATAACGGACTCGTTGAGAGAGAAATTGGGGAGGCAATTCCTTTTACAATCACACCCAAAAAAAATTAAAGACCTAGGAATCAATATAACAGGAGTTAAAAGACCTCTACTCTGAAAACTCCTGCATTCTGAAAAAGGAGATTCAAAAGAGTAACAGAAAATGGAAGGACATCCCCGTTCCTGGGTAGGAAGAAGCAATATAGTCAAAATGCCTATATTTCCACAACTACTATGTAGATTTCATGCAATTGCCATTGAAATTCCAACACCATATTCTGCAGATTTAGAGAAAATAATCCAAAAATTCCTTTGGAACCACAAGAGACCTAGAATAGCAAAAGCAATTCTAGGCAATAAAGACATGGCAGGGGTATCCCATTACCCAACTTCAAACTATACTGCAAAGCCACTGATAAAAACTACATGGTACTGGCAAAGCAACACACCTGAAGATAGATGGAATAAATTAGAAGATCCAGAAACAACTCCACCTCATCTTTGACAAGGTAGCTCAATATTCTCAATGGAAGAAAGATAGCCTCTTTAACAAATGTTGCTGGAAAAACTGGATTTCAGTCTGCCAAAGACTAAAGCTAGACTTATCTTTTCACCATGTATTAAACTAACATCAAAGTGGATTAGATACCTAAATATTAAAAGAGAAATAGTAAACCTGCTCCAAAACTGGCTAGGTAGAACTCTTGGAAATATTGACTCAGGGAAAGACTTTATGAACAAAACTTGTAAAGCATGAGAACTAGCAGAAGCAATCAATAAATGGGATCTCATCTTATTAAAAAGCTTCTGCACAGTAAAAGAAATCACTGGCAGAGTGAAACGTCAACCAACAATATGGGAAAAAAAATTATCAGCTGTTTCTCAGCCTTTTCTCATAAAGGGCTACTGTCTAGAATATATACAGAGCTGAACAAAATCAGCCCCCCCCCATTTAAAGACCCAATTCAAAAATGGGCATCTGAAATGAACAGGGCTTTTTCAGAGGAAGAAGTAAAAATAGTTAAGAAGCATATGAAGAAATGCTGAACATCATTGGTCATTTGAGAGCTGCAGATGAAAACAATAGTGGAATTTCATCTCACTCCTCAAAGAATTGTTGCTATCTTGAAATTAACCAGCAACAAATGCTAATGAGGCTGCAGATAGAAAGATACCCTTTTTCCACTGTTAGTGGATATATAGACTGGTACCACCACTGTGGAGATCAGTGTGGAGATTCCTCAAAAAACTCAAGTTAGAGGTCTTATTTGACCCTGCTAGTCATATACATGAGGAAATTAAAAGATTCATATCACAGTGACATGTATGCATCCATGTTCATAGCAGCTCAGTTTTTGATAGCTAAATCATGGAAACAACCCAAATGCCCATCAAGGGGAGACTGGATAAAGAAGGTCTGTTTTTTTTTTTAAATGAAATGGAGTATTACTTTTCCATAATGAATTATAAATTTAAGTCATTTATACTCAAATGGATGCACCTTGAGGACATACTCATAAATGCAATAAATAGGTCATAGATTTGTAAATACCATATGTTTTCTCTGGTATGAGAAACTGAAGATGTGAGTTCTAGAAGGTGTGATATTGTGAAACAAAATATTCAAAGGGAAAAGAGGAAAGCAGTAAGTAATGAGGGCAACAAAAAATGGGACAGTAAAAAAAGGAAAGAAAACGTATGTATATGGGGGCTGGGGATTGTAAGATGGGTAGGGGAGTGGGAAAAATGAGAATTAAGTCATCTTAATACCTGTACAAATTCTCAATAATGAGTGTGTATAAAATGTATCAATAAAAACTCAAATAAAAAATTATTATAAGTACACAATGGAATAGTACGTGATGGTTAACATGAAGGAAATATAAGTATAACCATCGATTTACTTTAAGACCATGAAAATAATAAGCATTAGAATGATGTGTATCAGGCTGGAGATGTATCTCACTGGTAGAGTACTTGCCTAGTATGTGTGAGGCCCTGAGTTTCACTCTCAGCACTGCAAAACCACACAAAACAAAACAAAACAAAACAGAAGATATATCCCATAACATTTATATAAGGACTAAAAGCATAAAATGATATTTTCTATTTTGAGGAAAATAATGAAAGTATAATTACATGAACAGAAGCAGGAAATATCTCAGATTGTTGATTCAAAAATATTTTTTTTCTCTTCCTACTACATAGTGTCTACTAGAAGGTGAGGATAGACAGGACAGCAGATCAAACTTATATCTTCACACAATACTTTATGAAAGCCATGAAGGAAAATGTTTTGGAAGCTTATAAAGGAAAGAGTCATATTTGTAGGTACATACTTAGAAGAGATACTGATGATTCAAGGATTGAGGCTTACTTTATGTGCAGGGTTTCAGATAGACTGGCAAATACTTGCTGGGTCCTAGAGGTTTGAAGACTGACAGCCATACAACACTGGGATGTATCTGAGTTCCCTGTCATTTGATTTAAACTCCCACAGGGCTGTGATTTACTCACTGTAATATGCAATAGTGCCTTAACCTCATTCAGTGACACTTATGCAAGTTATCCTCCTTACTCAGAAAGCAACACAGTCTCCAGCTCACCCATAAAACTTGTAAGTTAAGGTTGAACTCCAATGTCATCCCTTCTGGAAAGCCGTTCCTAATTTCTGAATACAAAATTAATTACTTCTACCAATGAATAAATTTTCTTCCACATGAAAAAGTGGAAGATTCTTGAGGCAGAAATTCACTTTGCTCTTTCATTTGAGAGTTGTTAGATTATATAAAGAATCCCCAAGGAATGAAAAATGCACCCATCAATCTCTGAGAGTTTGACAAATAAAATTAAAACATAGTAGATAAGACCAGTGATGTAAAGTCACCTTTAAAGAGACGGCAGAGGTTCCAGAGTGACAGCTAGTTCAGAAAATAACCCAGAATGAGAGTCCATGGGGAGGCAGAAAGGCAGTTGGTAATACTGAAAGTTAGGATTTTCAAAAGGAAATCCTTGAAAAAGAAGTATTGCCAAGGCCAGGAAGAACTTTTTGTTTAACAAATATATTTTGGGTCCTAGATTTAGCTCAGATGTTCTGGCATCTGCCTTGGAAGCTCAAGGTCCTGAGTTCAATCCCCGGTAAGCACATACCACAATGCCAGGTGTGGTGACTCATGCCCACCAGCAGTCAGTACCACACACCACAATGTAGGGCATGGTGGCTCACACCTGTTATCCCAGCACTCAGGAGGCAGCGGCAGAAGGATTGCTGTTAGTTTGAGGCTTGCCTGCGCTACATAGTGAGTTCAAGGCCAGCCTGAACTACGAAGCAAGACCCTGTCTCAAAAAAAGAAAAAAAAATCTACTTTGCATTCCTTTATGTCAGCACATCCTCATCCTAAACGGGGATGAATTAGCCCCTTATAGCTGGCTACCTGCAAATTTCAGAATTATATTATGCAACTAACTCTCTTTGCAGTGGTGTCATATACACCCATCAGTCCTCTTGTAAATTTTGGCTTCCTGAATGGATTTTCCTATAAGCCCAAGCCTTCTTCATGTGACCATCTGGTTCTCAGCAGTTACTTCTTCTAAATTCAATAAATTAGTCTTCTAGTATACCTCTTGTGGCTAAAATGTGTCTTTCTTCAGCAAATGACATATAATCCCTACACTTCCTGGAATGACAAAAGTTTTCAAGAAGCAACATTTAGAACAAAAGATGTGGATTATCAAGGTGACATCCAAAGGGTCATGAAAGCTTTCTCTAAAAATATTCTTAAATTATCATGTCTTTTGAAGCAAAACCAAACCAAAACAAAACCAGTGTGTTCAGTGAGTGACAATTGCCATACCACATTCTAGAGATGATTTTAGGTAGGAATTTTGCTATACAGTTGTGTCTTGCATCCCTCTTTAGAAACAAGTTTTTTAAGAAGAGGCATATTTTGGTAATTTGGGGGGCAGTTACATTTCTATCAATATAAACATTTAGATATTGTATTAAATATTAAGAAGGAAAATAAAATAGCTCTATGATAAAGATTAAAGTTAAAGTCTAAATTAGATGAGCATTCAAGGATCATCAGCTTCCCAAAATACTATCATTTGAGATATGAGGTAGTATTATCCATAGAAACAAATGGAAGGAACTGCATTTCAGACAGAGAATAAGTAATATACTGGCCCTGTGTTGGTAAAACGTTTGATATAGCCAAAATGGACCCTTGTTCCTGGGTAGGAAGAACCAATATTGCCAAAATGGTATAATGCCAAAAGTACTATAGAGATTCACTACAGCATATTTCACAGATCTAGGGAAAATAATCCAAAAATTCATCTGGAACCACAAGAGGCCTAGAATAGCAAAAGCAATTCTAGGCAACAAGGACATGGTCACAATCCCTACTTGAAACTACTACAAGGCCATTGTGTTAAAAACAGCATGGCACTGGAAAAAACCAGACCTGAGGACCAATGGAACAGATTAGAAGATCCAGAAGCAACTCCAGATACACTAAGCCATCTCATCTTTGACAAAGAAGGCAAACACTCTCAATGGAGGGAAGATAGCTTCTTGAATAAATGGTACAGGACTTTAACCTACCAAAGATTGAAACTACACCTACATCTTTCACCATGCACTAAACTGAAGTTGAAGTGGGTTAAAGATCTAAATATTAGTGGAAACACTAAGCTTGATGGAAGGTAGGTTAGGAAGAACTCTTAGAAACATGAGCATAGGGAAAGACTTTATGAACAAAGCCTCAGCAGAATGGGAGCTAGTGGAAAGTATCAACAACTGGGTTCTCATCTTACTAAAATACTTCTACCCAGCAAGTGAAAACATCAACAGAGTGAGGAGACAACCTACTACAGCGTGGGAATTTTTTTACCAGCTGTTTCTCAGACAAAGCACCACTCTCTAGACTATATAAAAGAAATTAAAAACATCAGACCCCCCAAATTTAAAGACCCACATCAAAAGTGGCCATCTGAAATGAACAGATGCTTTTCAGAGAAAGAAGTAAAAGCAGCTAAGAAACATATGAAGCAATGTTCAGTATAGCTGGTCATTCGAGAGATGCAGATGAAAATAACACTGATATTCCATCTTACTCCACAAAGAATAGCTGCTATCATGAAATCAACCAACAACAAATGGTGGTGGGGCTGTGGGGAGAAAGAAACACTTCTCCACTGTTGGTGGGAATGTGGACTGGTACAACCACTGTGAAAAATCAGTGTGGAAATTAAAAAAAAAATCTAAGATTAGAGGTCCCATTTAACCCTGCTATTTCTCTGCTGGGTATAGTAATGAAAGCATTAAGAGCATCATACCACAGTAACATATGTTTATCCATGTTTATAGCAGCTCAGTTTGTAATAGCTAGATCTTAGAAACAGCCCAAATGCCCATAAACCAGAGACTGGATAAAGAATGTATGTGTTATTGTTGTTGTTTTAAAATAAACTGGAGCATTAATTACTCAACCATAAAGAGTGATAAATTAGAGACATTTATAACTAAATGGATGCACAGTGAGGCCATACAAATAAGTGAAATAAATAAATCACAGATGTGTAAATACCATATTATTTTCAGTGTGAGAAACTGAAAATGTAAATGGGGTCTAAAATGTATGATAGGCGTTGTGAAATAGCAAGAAAATGTTCAAGGAAAACAGTAATTGGGTGGGGCAGGGGGAAGAAAAGAAGGGAAAGAAAAATTTGGTGATAAAAACTAAAAAGTGGAAACAAAACTTATGTATATAGTGGGACTGGGTTGAAAGGAGGGCAGGGCAATGGGGAAAAAATAAGAATCAAGATACATTATGTACAGGTACAAATTGCCAATGAGGAATGTCATCATAATGTATTCCTAAAATGTACCAATAAACTCTCATTTTATTAAAAAAGTTTGGTACAGCCAGGCATGGTGGCTCACGCCTGCAATCCCAGCACTCGGGAGGCAGAGACAGGAGGATTGCTGAGTTCGAGGCTTGCCTGGGCTACATAGTAAGCTCAGGGCCAGCCTGAACTACAAAGCGAGACCCTGTCTCAAAAAAAAATAAAGTTTGGTACAGTCAAAGAAATATGAGTGCAATTTTAATGTAATAAATAAGAGAAAGGATTGACTGTGTTGAACCTGGAAGTAGAAACAGAACCATATCATACGTAGGTTAGTTTTTTGTTGCTGTGACAAATATCTTATGTAAACAGCTTAAATCAGAAAAGATTTATTTTGGCCCATGTTTTCAGAAATCTCACAGCTTAGGTGGCTCCACTGCTTTCAGGTCTATGGTAAGGCAAAAACATCAAGTTGGAAAGGCATGGTGGGAAAAGCTGCTCAACTCATGGCAGACAGAGAAAGGGGCTAGGGACCCTCAGTGTCATGCCCCCATGACTTACTCCCTTCAGCTAGGTTCCTTTTTCTGTTTCCATCAGTTCTTTATAATACTATGTCTATGAATTAATCTACTTGATAAAGTTGGACCCCTCATGATCCAATCACTTTCTAAAAGCCTACTAGCTGTCCTTTAGGGAACATTTTATATCCAGTCCACAATGATATAGAATAATGTGGTCATCTCAAGCCCCATGGGAGGCAGAAAGGTTTGACACAGTAGAAGACTTGAGGAGATTTGCATTTTGTAAAGATCATTTCAATTTCCTAACATGGTATAAACTAAAAGAGGACAGTGGGCAGAGACAATTAGGAGGCCACTCTAGTAATTAAAGCTAGATATAATGATGGTCTGGAAGAATCAGTGGCAATGGAAATAAAGACAGGTTAATGAAAATAATATGAAATAAAAATGATTTGGTGAACAATTAGATATGAGGGGGTGAGAGAGAGTAAGGAAGCAAAGGTAAGGTTTCTGTCTGATCAACTGTATGGATGGTAGAAACATTCACTGAAATAGAGAATAATGGAAGGGGATCAAGTTTGGCTTTGTGAGGAGGGAGAAAGGAAGTGCTTTTTGTTGGTTTTGAGAAACATTTGAGGCACTCCAGACGACATAAGTAGACAGCTTAATTACAATAATCTCTTAATTAGTCTCCTGCTATCTTGTTTCCTCTTTATCCAGCCAGTAATTTTTTAAAAATATGTTAGTCCTCTGCCCTAAATTCTCCAAAGGCTCTCTATTTTACACTGTGTAAAAACCAAAATCTTTCCAAAGGTCTCTAAGTCTCTCTTCAGTCATTCTATTAACTCTCTAACCTAATCCACAAATCTACCTCTCATTAATACCTTTCTGGCCATTTTGGGTCTCCTTGCTAAAACATGAAATTTTTACTACACAACCTGTGCATTAGGTGTTTCATCTGCTTGGGACATTCTTTTTTTTTTTTTTGAGACAGGGTCTCGCTTTGTAGTTCAGGCTGACCCTGAGTTCACTATGGTGCCCAGGCAAGCCGCCGCAAACTCAGCAATCCTCTTGTCTCTGCCTCCCCGAGTGCTGGGATTACAGGCGTGAGCCACCACGTCCGGCACTGTGGTATGCGATGTTGGTTGTTGGTGGGTGTGAGTCTCCACGCCCAGCATTATATGTGGTTACCGGGGTCGAACTCAGGACCTTGTGCTTGCAAGGCAAGCACCGGAACCACTGAGCTAACCCTCCGGCCCCTGGGACATCTTTCTTATAGATATTTATAAGACATATTTTCTCATTCCCTTCCCATTTTAAAATTTCTTTTCTTTTCCTCTTCTTTCCTCCATTCCTTCCTGAATTCACTCCTTCCTTTCTTTGAGTACAGGACCTCATTTAAAAAGCTGGTTTTGTATGTATGACCCTCCTTATCTAAAACTTCCAAGTTCTGGAATTACAGGTGTACACTTCCATCCCTGTCTTCTTTGCATTTTGGCGCAAATCTCTGGTTTTCAAAGAAACCTATCTTCACTGCCTTTTCATATTGCAACCTTCTTCCTAGCACTTTGAGTCTTCCCCGCAGCCAGCTCTTCCTTTCCTTCTTAGAACACCAAGACTTTCTATCACACTTATAACTTACTTGTATGTAATGTCTTCTCCTTCCCTCAGTGTAAGGGAAATAAAAGTAGAAGACCACTTTGCTAATGACGAAGCCAAAGTGACTTGAAAAATATCTGGCACACAGTGTACACCCGATAAATATGGTTTGAATGAATGGGTCTGGAACTCCAAGCAAGAGTCTGAACCAGTTATATAAATGTGGATTCCATTCACATATATGAGATGATTAACACTCTGGAAATGATTAACATGAACCAGGATATAAAAAAAGGGGAAGAGGATCCATGGCCAAGTCCTGAGAAATTAAAACATTTAGTGATTTGAGGAAACTGAGCCATTAAAATATAATAGGAAGGGTCATGCAGAGATTAGGAAACTCTGTTAAGTGCTGATGAAAGGGTCCAATAATAAAAGGGAGAAAAGTTACTACTGGATGGACTTTAGAGTAGTTTATTCAATGACAGCAGAGGCTCCACACCTCTTGGTTATATCTTTGCAGTTCCTCTGCCTTCTGACTCTCCCTTTTCCTTTATATCCTACATACTAAAACTAGATTAATATTTTTATGTAGAAGTTGTTCAATATTTACCAAGAGATAGTATGCTTAGATCAAAAGAATTATAATCAGAACTGCCATCTAAAAGAAGTACATTTTTGTACAAGCCAAAAAACTCATTGTCCCCCAGCTTAGTAAATGGGGATAAGAACAACTTATTCTACTCCATGAGATTAGTATGGAGACCAAATGAAATGATGAATGGTTAACATTGGACCCCACTCCTTCAGTAGCAACTACGAAGTCTTGGAGGTTGGCAGGAAATGTCTACCTCCTTCTACTGCTGTAAGCCAAGTTTCTGGGATAGAAGCAGGGTTATGAATGGGGTGAGATTATGAGAACTGAGGCTGAGACTAGTCCCATTCTGCCTCCACAGGCCACACAGTGATTTTCATCTACTTCCAACCTCACACAAGCTTCTCAGCTTACTCTCACTTTAAAACACGGACTGCTAACCCTCACCTACACCTCGGAGTGTGTGACGGTGCTCTTTCTCCTTGGTAATTGTCTTCTCTTGCTTCATTTAGAGTGTCACTGATTGCCCTGGTGATGGTCTTTCTGCACTCTCTGATACTTCCTATGAACTTCAGCCTTGGTTTTCAATTTATGCAACAGTAAAATTAACATACATAAAAAATACATGAAAAACTTTGGAAAAGTGCAGCTCAAATTATTATTATTATTATTATTATTATTTATTATGCTATCTTGGGTGACAAAGATTCACTTGCTCACCAAAAATGTGTATCTCATGGAGGAAAAGTGCAGCAGATATTTTGAGCACTTACATGGTACCAGGAATTGTTCCAAACTGTGAGAATGTATCATTTGAACAAAACAAATATTCCTGCCCTCATGCAGTTCCCATTCCATTCAAAAAATGATTAGCCACAATACACATTTTTGAATACAGAATAACATGTTAATTGCTGTCGGCAAGGTACAAAGACAATTTTGTGAGTTCAGTTAGAGACATCTGGAGAAACAGTATGATGTAACAGGATGAGCATAAAGCTTTTGAGTTTATTTGGACCCAAATTTGCCTGAGATTATTTCACTACTTATGAATCTTGGATGTATGACTTAATTTTGCTAAGCCTAATCTTTAAATTGAAGGTAAATGTGCCCATATCTTACAGGATTTTGGAGAGAATGTGTGATAACTCATGTGAAATAGGCCCAGAACATTTAGTTCTCATTCTATACAACTAAATCCACCCAATATCGTTCCTTTAGCATCTTCAGCTTGACAAAAAATAAGTACATTTAACATATAATGATTACTTATCTTTCAGAGTTTGTATATGAACACAACACATTCCCTTCTCTTCCATCCCTCCTTGCTCTCTGCACCTCTCTTTTCCCCTTCTCATTTGTAAAATCACCATTTTCATTTTTCTGCAACTCCCTTTTATAAAAATCCAATTTCCCTTCCTTCCATCTCCTTCTAGCTCATGTTCCCCTTCAATTTGAGAAAGATCTCCCCACTTCCCATAATCTAATTTTTATGCTAAGTAAACAAATTTCAAACATATGTTTAAACATTGTATAGTTTCTTCTGTATGATAAACCCAAAGTATAAATAAACAAATGAAATAAGGGATCTTCAGATTTTGAGAATCTGAAAAAATTAGGCAAAATACCTAACATCTCTTAACCTTAATTTCTTTATCTATAAGCTGATGTTTAGTATAATAATGTGCTAGGTTTGAGAATTATATAAAATGCATAAAATTATTTTAGCATTGTTCCACTGTTCATAGATGTGAACAATAAAAAATGACTAGCTTCATTTATTTTTCTTCCTACTTTGTCCAGGTCACTCACATAGACTCATATCCAGGGTCCAAAAGCGACTTAGAAAACTGAACTTTCAGGTATTTGTTGAAAAAAAATCATTTGGCATAACTACCAGGAGACTCAAAGGACAGAGGGACTCTTGGGCTTGGTCCAATATCCACACATAAAAAATCGTTCACCATATCCACCCCAGAGAAATCTGATTTCAAAAATATCCAAGTACGTGACAACACAAAAAGTGCTTCAGAAGAACTGGTTATACTCTACCTAAAACTACAAAAGGCTCACTGAGAGGAAGAAGCAAAATAAAAGTGAACTAGAAGATAGGCAAGACATCCTCCATAGGTACATGTTGGGATCTTTGAATAACAGTTAAGAACATCTAACTTGTATGCACTTATTTTAGATGCTGCAGATTGAACCCAGGGCCTTCAGCATATTTAGGAAGTTCTTTATCATTGAGCTACATCGCTAAAGCAATAATTTACTGCTTAAAATAAATACATGGCTGTTAACATTCGCTGTTGTTACACTACTGTTGAAGTTAAAGACTGTCCAGGTGTGGTGGCACGCATCTGTAACCCCAGCTGTTTGAGGGGCAGAAATTAGAGGATTACAAGGGTGAGTTCAGCCTGGGAAATTTAGGGAGACTCCGTCTCAAAATGAAAACTAAGGGCTAAAGATGTAGCTTAAGGCAGAGCACTTGCCTAGCTTGTGAGAGGTCCTAGGTTCAACCCCCAGTACTGCAAATAACTAACTAAATCCTTTTTATTTAGAGTTACATGCTGAAAGTTAAAAATGTTATTAGATATTCTGATTTAGATTGTTACAACTTGAAAATATGAGTAGTTTGGTAGTAATCAAGTTTCTAGCACAATTTTCATGGTCCAATTAATATATCACAAGTACATGTTTATTTATAAAGGAGTCCTCAAGCCAAGATCATTCTTTCATTCCTACTTATTCCAGAGTAATCTTATAGTATTAATTTAATTCATCAGAATTTACTGTGTATGTACTTTATAGATATGTAAAAGCTAGGATCACACATTGTAGTCATAAACTAGAAGGTAGACCTGATTCAATTTAGCAAGACACCTGCTTTATAAATCTCTAAAACATAGATTTTTCCCTTTGTGCCATCTAAGTCAGAGGAAAAACACTATGACAAGATCTGGATTGCATAGTTAGCAATCTAAAGCAGCCTAAAATTGAGATTCTCAGGTCTATTTTTGGTTGAATATGATGTGCAATTACAGAATGCAAAGTTACTGGTTATAAAACCTCTTTCAAGAAGAAGCCTAACAACCAAAAGTTAACAAATAAGACTATGCCTAGCTATAGAGACAGACATTCAGGTTTGGGGTTAGAGATGAACAGGACTTAAGATTGGAAGGGACCTTAAGTTTGAAATTTGGTTGAAGTGGAAAATAGAATACCATATTCATTACTCACTCAATAAATGTTCAGAGTGACTGAGGGACCAGAAAGATTGCAGCAAAATTTTTAGTTTTTACCCTTCTCCCTCAAATGAGGATGAAAACTAATACAATTTACCAGTTATTTTTGGCTGCAAGGCAAAAAGCCAAAATAGCTAGGGGAGGGATCAGGAAGGAGGCCAGAGGGAATTAAGTTGCCTGCCATTTAAACACAGGGAGCTATTAACTAAAGGTGGTCCAATCAAGTAGCATAAAAGAGCAACAATAGTGAAATTTATTAGACAATCTTAGCTGTCCATTATCAAACAGAGATAAAACACAAATGCTTTCTTTTTGTTGTTTTCTTTTTTTATGAATGTTCTGTTTATAAGGATCCATTTGGCTGATTGCAGTAAGTACTTTATCTAGTTTATCAAACCCTAAGAATATAATCAACTCCATTCTGAAGTAATGCTTCTTGCGGCCTCCGACTTGCATTAAAAATACCAGCATAAGACTCCGGGCCTAAGGTCAGCCCCCACAAACACCCAAAACATAAGTTTCCACTGAAAATCTACTTAAAGGAGGACATTGCATTTGCTTTTTACTTCCAGGAAGCAGACTAAAGCTCTCAAAAACCCTCCACATGCTACGGTAGTGATCCCAGCCAAAGAGCAAAGCAATCTAGGACCCCTCTCCTGGTGATCAAGAATAAACAAGGAAGAAAGAACAGCTTTATAAACACCCCACCCCCCATTATCCCTTCCTTCTTTCACTATCTTACTTGGCAGAATCTAAGCTTTCAGAAAGATTTTTAAATGTAAAACATTCTTGCTTAAGATAAAACTTGGATTTTGCTAAGGCCAGTACCTGAAGCATTATTTTTTATGTTTCAAATAATACTTTTAACTTTTTTTGAGGAATCTAAGTCACACTTTAAAAGCCATATTGCCAGTAATTCATTTCCAATGAATGATTTTTGAGAAAAGAATGCTTTAAATTAATACAATATTATGTGAGTAACCATCATGTGTGTCTAAATCAAGATCCCTTGGTTTTAAACTGACATATTAATTTGTAACTAGCCTTTTGAGGATTCAGATAGCTGCTTTGTAAGTCATGTCCAAATGTAAAAACATCCATTTTCCTCCATCAAGAGCAGTGAGATCTTTATAGGATAGAATCCAACATAAATGCAAGTATTTAAATAAATATGATTTGTATTTCCACTTTATAAAGATGCGATTGATTTTTGCTTCAGATGATTTTTAGTGTGTAATAATGAAGAGTGGATTTTACCAATACACAAATGGACCAAAATTACCAAAACAGTTAAAAGTCTGTACAATTATAATTCATCTAAACAAAACACATGTAGTGAAAAAAGGGCATGAGTTATAGCACCATCTGGAACTTCAGACAAGGCAGATACATGGTGAAGCCTACGTTAATAAAAGAGGAACAATAGCTAATAGGCCAAGTTTAGGAGATAAGCATTAAAGAAATTAACTCTTAGACTAATCTGTACACTTACTCAACCTGATAACAAGGCCAGGTATGAGCTTTGTACCCCCTCCACATTATGCAAGTTGAACACATTAAATGGAAAGGGGGACAGTATGGTTGCATTGACAGTAAACACAGGTGGGTCCAATGCATATTTGCTGAATTAGTGCTTATTGCCCTAGGTCAAAGAGCTTTGGAAGGAACCCATGATCAAAGCTGCAGGGGCACTCTATCTCCTTCAATACTACACTGTTAATTTCATCACCTCTGCCACACATGTGTATCATGTCTCAAACCAAGCATTTCTCAACTCTGGCCACACATTAGGGTTGCTTGGAGGGTTTGAAAACTCCCATTGCTCAGGCTCCACCACAGATGAATGAAATCAGAAGCTCTGGAGGTGAGGCTCAGGCATGCACATTTTAAAAGCCTCCCATGTAATTACAATATGCAGTAAGGGTTGAGCAGCATGGATCTAAATGTGATTTATAAAGATGCAAGGGTACATCAATGGGGGAAAATGAGGAGCCTCTTTGGTACTAACGTTTAACTGGGAGGTCAGTTGGCTTTGGTGCCTAGAGATCATCCCTTACAACTAGAGGCCATATGGAAACTAACTTCCTCATAAATAAAATAGCATTTGACAATCAATGCATTTCCTCTGTGCCAGGCACTGTGAAAATAGCCAACATTTCATGAGCATTTCTTTTTATTGAGGAGGAAACAGAGGGTTTTGGACCTTCTCTCTGGGGGGAGCCAAATAATTCACCCTTACCCCAAAATAAGCATTTTAATAAAAAGCATCAGCATCAATCCACGAAATATCTCATATATATGAAGTTTGCCACAACTTCAAGCATCCCCTGAAAGTTTCATTTTTCAGAAACATTTTGTGGTTGGCTGTCTTTCACCTTTGGTCTTCAAGGAAGGAACTGAGCTTGAGAAAATTGTCAGAAGAGACTGTCAAGAAAATCCATATTTGAAATTAACAGCCAAAAGTGAAGATTCCATGAATGATCAATTACTTTACCTTACTTTTCATTAAATCTTATTGGCCACTGTTAGTCAAGTTAATGAGTGTCTACTTCAAAAAGAAACATTAATTTCTAGAGTCAACTACTTAGAATTACGACTTGTAAAATCTCTAAGGTATTGTTTCACTAAAATCAAGATTGAGTTGAGGGAATGAACAAATCCACTTCCACCAATGCCCCACTGGGCTGGACAAGTGTAAAGGATAAGTGGCCCCAGGATATCAGATTAGACCTTATATGGTGAGCAACCCCAAGCAGGAGGGCAGAAGAAAAACCCATTAAAGCTGCTCTGAAGCCCCACTTCAAATAATGGGGCAGAGCCGCAGGCAGCAGGAAACAAGCAGCAGGCAGGCCAGGCCAGCTACACCAATAAGGAGTGCAGGAGGGGTTTATTTTCTGAGCTTCAGGATGACCTCACATTTCCGAGGCAGAGTCCCAATCAACCAGAACATTGGCACAGCTGTAAGTGTAACTCAAAAACAATCTTTGTGTGTACAGCAGTCTGCAGAGTGGAAAGGGCTTGAGACTGTCGCCCTGGTCTTTTTAGTCCCGTCTGTACTCAGAGATAACAATCCCCATTAATACTATTATCTTCAAATGTGGGGAGAACATCAGCATTAACACAGATAACGTACTATTTCCGTGAATACAAATAGTGTGGCAGAATCTGTACAGAGAGGAAAATAATCTGTGATAGCTTTTCATTTTGTAAATGGATTTCCTTTAAAGAAAGCTAATTTTTTCAAAAGAAATTCTATCTGCATATAGAAAGAGAAAAATATTAGCAGTACAGTACATAGTATGTTAGCCATATTTACCTCCAGATCTTAGAAACAGGTGTTTTTTACACTTATTTTCTTTTGCTTGATTGTGTTCTCTAAATTTCCTAAAATAAATCAGTGCTCCTTGGGTCGTTTTGTAAGTTTCAGAATTTGTTGTTGAAATTTAAAAAATAAAAACCGGCACAAAAACAATTTCTCACGCATGTTTTAATTTATCCTCAACCTCAAAGATACCATTTGAGACAAGGGATTTTAACATTTCTAAAGATAGAGCATAACAAAATATATTCATGAATCCTTTGGGGAAAAAATTGGCTCTATAAATAAGCCACAGGAGGCCTTTGGCAGGGCTCAGTTTCAGTAATAAAGCCAGTCTTAAATTCTAAAAGACAAATTGGCCAGAATAGCAATTCCACTGAAATTCAGAATCTTGGCATATGAAAAACACTCACTTTTCCCCTTGACTATCAGAATCTTACCATGGAACAGTACTCAGGGTTTAGTTTGTTATTTTTCTCCACAAAAATGGGAGTGGGGTGCTAGAGCCAGGTCCCACCGACTGGAAGCAATGAGCTGTGTGCATCTCTCCTAGCTCCGTGTCTAATGCTGTCACATGGAGAGCTCACAATCAGCCCAGGTCGGGCCATTTATGCCATCAGAATTGTCAATGGCTACAAATAAGGGCTCTCCTCTTCTCTAACTGACAGCTGGAATATAACTTCCCCTCCTATTCTGCACAGCTATTATTTCCCTGATGCCTGAATAAGGGAGTGAAAACTTCTATTTACACCAAAGCAAAATTACATTGCTGTAAAAACTTCAGAGATTAAAGCCAAACTAAATTTAGCTCTTGGCTCTGCTAGTGACTTAGGTTGTGCTGTCCTACTCCCTCTCCGGAGCCTTGCAGTTTTCTTTCTTTCTTTTTTTTTAAATTGAATTCTTTATTGGTACAATTTATATACATCTCAAAATCACATATAACATTGGAGAATTTGTACCAGTATATGACACAAGTTAATTCTCATTTTTACCCATATCCATACCCACTCACACCTCCCCACCCACTTTTTACATACACTTTTATTTTCTTTCTGTATCATATTTATTCCTTCCCCTCATTACATTTCCACACCAAATTTCCTATGGAAATTTCCCACTCTATAAAAGCTGTCATACATTCTAGAGCTCATTTGCATCCACAGGTGTTCATGTCAAAGAGAAGACACAGAATTTGCCTATCTGTGATCTATTGATTTCACTTATTAGTACATCCTCCAGGAGTCTCCATTTACACCTAAATGGATCAATCTTTTCATTCCTTATGGCAGAGTAATACTCCATTTTATTAAAAAAAAACACATCTTCTTTATCCAGTCTCCAGTTGTTGGGCATTTGGGTTGTTTCCAAGATTGAGCTATCACGAACTGAGCTGCTATGAACAAGGGTGTACATCTGTCTTTCCAATGTGATTTTTTAAATTCTTTTGGGTATATTCCTAGCAGGGGGATAGCAAGGTCAAATAGGACCCCTAGTCCTAGTTTTCTGAGAAATCTCTGCACTGATCTCCACAATGGGTGCACAAGTCTGCAATCCCACCAACAGTGGAGAAGGGTTCCTTTCTCCGCACTGCCACGCCAGCATTTATTCTTGTTTGATTTTGTGATAGTGGCCATTCTTTGTGGAGTGAGATGAAATCTCAGTGTTGTTTTCATTGTATCTCTCGAATGAACAGTGATGTTGAACATTTCTTCATATGCTTCTTGGCTGCTTTGACTTTTGCCTCTGTGAAGTGTCTGTTCATTTCAGATGCCCATTTTTGAATTGGGTCTTTAAACTTGGGGAGGCTGATCTGTTTGAGTTCTTTATATATTGTAGATAATAGCCCTTTGTCTGATAAACAGCTAGTAAAGATTTTTTCCCATGTAGTTGGTTGTCTTTTAGCAGTGCCAGCGACTTCTTGTGCTGTGCAGAAGCTTTTCAGTAGGATGAGATCCCATTTGTTGATTCTTTCTGCTAGTTCTTGTGCTATAGAGGTTTTATCCATAAAATCTCTGCCTAAGCCAATGTCTCCAAGAGTTTTACCTAGCCTGTTTTCCAGCAGGCTTCTTGTTTCTGTTTTAATGTTTAAGTCTCATATCCATTGTGAGTTTAGTTTTGTGCATGATGAAGGCGATAGGTCTAGCTTTAGCTTTTGGCAGGTTAAAGCCCAGTTTTTCCAGCAACACTTGTTAAAGAGGCTGTCTTTCTTCCATTGGGGATGTTTGCCTCCTTTGTCAAAGGTAAGGTGACTTATTGCATCCGGAGTTGTTTCTGGGTCTTCTAATCTATTCCACTGGCCCTCGGGTCTGTTACTTTGCCAGTGCCATGCAGTTTTTATCACAGCAGCTTTATAGTAGAGTTTTAAATTGGGGATTGTAATACCCCCTGCCATGTCTTGGTTGCTTAGAATTGCTTTTGCTATTCTAGGTTTCTTGTGTTTCCAGGTGAATTTTTGTATTATTTTCTCTAAATCTGTGAAGTATACCATTGAATTTCAACTGGAATTGCATTGAATCTGTATAGTAGTTGTGGGATTATAGCCATTTTGACGATGTTGGTTCTCCCAATCCAGGAACAAGGGATATCTTTCCACTTTCTGGTTTCCTTTTCTATCTCATTTTTCAGAGTTCTATAGTTTTCAGAGTAGAGGTCTTTCACTTCCTTTGTTAGGTTGATACCTAGATATTTCATTTTTCTAGGTGCTACTGTGAAAGGCACTGACTCCCCAATTTCTCTTTCAGTGAGTCTGTTGTTTGTGTAGACAAAGGCTGTTGATTTTTGAGCATGGACCGTGTATTCAGCAACACTACCAAATTTGGTAATTAAGCCTAGCAGTCTCTTGGTTGACTTTTTAGGATCCTCTAGATAGAGTATCTTATAATGAGCAAATAAGGACAGTTTAACTTCTTCCTTTCATATCTTGATTCCTTTTATATCTTTGTCCTGCCTGATTGCTATGGCTAATGTTTCCAGTACTATATTGAACAAGAGTGGTGACAGTGGGCGTCCTTGTCTTGTTCCTGACCTTAGTGTACAAGGTTTCAGTTTTTGCCCATTGAGTTTGATGATGGCTTTTGGTTTCTCATAAATAGCTTGTATTAAATTGAGATAAAGTCCATCAATTCCAATTCTCTGTAGGGTTTTGATCATAAATGGGTGCTGGATTTTGTCAAATGCTTTTTCTGTGTCTATTGAGATAATCATATGGTTTTTGTCCTTGAGTCTGTTAACATAATGTATTACATTGATTGATTTACATATGTTGATCCAGCCTTGCATCTCTGGGATAAATCCCACTTGATCAGGGTGTATGATTTTCTTGATAACTCTCTGTATTCTGTTTGTCAGTATTTTATTGAGAATTTTTGTGTCAATGTTCATTAGAGAGATTGGCCTGTAGTTTTCTTTTTGGTGGGATCTTTCCCTGCCTTTGGAATCAAGGTGATGGTTGCTTCAAGGAATGATTTGGGGAGTACTGCCTCCCTTTTGATTTCATTAAAGAGATTGAGAAGTACTGGTATTAACTCTTCTTTAAAAGTTTTGTAGAATTCAGCAGTGAAGCCGGCAGGACCAGGGCTTTTCTTTGTTGGTAGGTTTTTTGTTACATTTTCAATTTCCCAGATTGATATCAGGTTGTTTAACATTTTTATGTCCTCCTCATTCAGGCTTGGAAGTTCATATGTGTCTAGGATTCTATCCATTTCTTCTAGATTTTCCATCTTCTTCGAGTACAGATTTTCAAAGTACGTGTTTATGATCCTTTGGACTTCCTCTGGGTCTGTGCTGATTTCCCCATTTTCATTCCTTATAGCATGGATTTCAGCCTTTTCCTTCCTTTGTTTGATAAGGTTGGCTAAGGGTCTGTCGATCTTACTTATCCTTTCAAAGAACCAACTCTTTGATTCATTGATTCTTTGTATTGTTCTCTTTTTCTCCTTTGCATTAATTTCTGCTCTGATCCTTATAATTTCCTCTCAAGTATGTGCTTTGGGGTTTTTTTGCTCCTCTTTTTCTAAATGTCTGAGGTTCACCATTAGATTGTTTATTTCAGTTTGCTCTATTTTCCGAGTGTAGGTATTCACTACTATGAATTTCCCTCACAGAACTGCTTGCATTGTGTCCCACAGATCCCTGTATGTTGTGCTGGTGTTGTCGTTTAGTTGTAGAAACTGTTTAATTTCTTCTTTAATTTCTCTTGTCGCCCATTGGTGGGTTAACAGAGGGTTGTTCAATTTCCATGTGTTTGTGAGGATCTTGGAATTTCTTCTGCTATTCAGCTCCAGTTTCAAGGCACTATGGTCTGATAGTATACAGGGGATAACTTTGATTCCTTTGCATTTACTTAAGCCTGTTCTATGGACGAGAATGTGATCTATTTTGGAGAATGATCCATGAGCAGCTGAGAAGAAGGTATATTCTCGCTTTGAAGGGTGAAAAATTCTGTAGGCATCTAATAAGTCCATTTGCTCAAAATTTTGATTTAGCTGAATCATTTCCTTATTGACTCTTTGTCCAGTTGATCTGTCAGTTTCTGACAGTGGAGTAGTAAAATCCCCTACTACTACTGTATTCATGGATAACTGGCTTTTCATGTCCACTAATGTTTGTTTTATATAGTTGGGTGCATTAGAGTTCTGTGCAGAAATATTTATGATTGTTATTTCTTTCTCTTGGATAGTTCCCTGTATGAGAATATAATGACCTTTATTTCTTTTAATCAGCTTGGGTTTGAAATCTATTTTATCTGCAAACAAGATAGCCACCCCTGCCTTTTTGCAGTTTCCTGTGTCATGGAGGATTGTTTTCCAACCTTTTATTTTCAGTCTAAGGGTTTCGTTCTGAATTAGGTGTGTTTCTTATATGCAGCAGATTGTAGGATCTTGCTTCTTGATCCAATCTGCTAGTCTCTGTCTTTAATTTAGCCCATTGAGACCACTGACATTAATGGTTATGACTGATATGGACATATTCAGAGCTGCCATGTTTCCCTATTCTTGGTTCTTTTCTTCTTTGCTTTTCCCTTTTCTATTCAGTTTCTTGTTTGCCCCAATAAATTCACTCTCCTAGGTGTCTTGGGTATGGAATTTTCTGTGTTTTTTTCTCAAATGTTCTTCAGGATGTTTTGGAGTGCAGGTTTCGTATTTGTGAAGTTTTTCAGGTTTTCTTTGTCATGAAAGTATCTCATTTCCCCATCTATTCTGAAAGATAGTTTTGCAGGATACAACAGTCTAGGTTGGAGGTTGTTTTCCTGCAATGCTTGAAATACTTCTCTCCATGCTCTCCTTGCATTGAATGTTTGTGTTGAAAGTTCTGCTGTGATCCTAATGTGCTTCCCTCTGTAGGTGATTTTCTTCCTTTCTGTCACTGCTTTCTGTATTTCATTCTTTTGTTTTACATCTGGAACCTTGATCATTATATGTCTAGGTGTAGATATTTTTATGTCACAGCGTTTTGGAGTCCAATAGGCCTCATTTATCAGTATGTCTATTTCTTTTCCTGTGAAGTTTTCTGTTGTTACCTCTGACAATAGCTTTTTTATTTCTTTTACACTGTCTCCTGCTTCCTCAGTGACTCCAGTCAGTCTTATATTACTTTTTCTTTGAGTCATCTAGAAGCTGTTGAATTGATTTCTCATGGTCCCTTGCTCTTTTCCATAGATTATACCTTTCCTGCTCGTTGGCTGCTATGCTGTCCTCTAGGTCTGAGATTCGGTTCTCTGCTTCATTCATCCTACTTCACAAGCTTTTGTTCTCCTTCATCATTCCCTGGAGCTCTGCTTGAAGCTGTTTAAAAGGTTCCATTGCTTCTGCTATCTTGGATTCTATCATCTCGCTGATCTCTTCTTTAATGATGTCTTTCACTGTGGACAGTATCCCTGTTTTGATCTCAGAGATGAGTTCTGATTTCCATTTTACTAGATCTGCTTTAGCTACCATCTCCAAGAGTCCTGGTGTTTGAGTTTCAGTTTGCCCTATTTCCCTTTTCTCTGAGTTTCCCTGTGGTGGTGATCTTTGTGTCTGTTTTTCTGTGTATTTTCTCATTTCTACTCTTTCGTTGTTAGTAATGCTCTTCTTCGCCTGATGACAGGGCAATGTTTGTTGCAGGTCTCTTTCTATTCTCTGGGGCCTTTTGGATGTGGCACCTTCCTGGGGTCTCCTCCTTGAATCTGTAATGACCCTTGAGAGTTCTCAGTTCTGACACATCATGGGAGGTATTTGAGCAGAACAATCGCATCATGTTTGTTACCATAATACAATCAATGCCAATATCAGTATTAAACACAGTAAATAAGATAAAAAGTTTTGTTAAATTCTATTCTGAAGACTTTGAACTTATGAGTTACCTCTATGTCCATATGCCAGAATTTAGAGTTAATCAGCAATGTTAATCAGCAATATACAACATATAGATCATAAATGTACCCCCTGAACCCTTTGGGGATAAGAGGTCACTGGGAAATCAGGGAAGTAGGGAGACAGGAGGAGAATGAAATAGGGTTAGCAGATTTATGAAGATCACCTATACCCTAGAATCTCCTATATGCCAGCGCGTTATAGAGGATAAAAAGGCATATGTGCAACAATACAAACTGTATGCAGTAAGACCGTTGGAGAATTTGCACACCTTCTTATAATAGTACAAAAGAAGAAATAGGGCAGCCTAAGAGTCTTTTACTTCTGGGTATTGCTTCTGACAGGAAGATAGGAGAGGGTGTTGGGACAAAAGGTGAATAGAGGGATCTAGGAGTAGATGGAAAAATAGAAGCTAGACCCCCCCCCTTTTTTTTTTATCTTGCCTGGTCTCTCAATGTGGCTCTAGGAGCGTGCCCCCTGTGGAGGGATGCAGGAGATGGCTCGGGCTCCTCTAGGACCTGGGTCCTCACAATGCAGCTCCAGGGTGGGGTTGGGGCTGGGCGGAGGCCCTCAACCCTCCGTGGTGGGGATGGCACCCAGGGTCCGTACCTGACTCCTCACTGCACAGCTCTGGGGTACAGTGGGCCTGTGGGCTGCCATCAGTCCACCACCGCCGGAAATGGATCATGCCCTGTAGCCGAGTCCGTGCCGCTGTAGGATACAGTGGGCTGGTGGGTGCCCTCAGTCCGCCGGAAATGGATGGCGCCTGGTAGCTGAGTCCGCTCTGCTCCAGGACATAGTGGTCTGGTGGGCGGTCCTCACTCTGCTGGAAATGGATGGTGCCCAGTATCCGAGTCCGCATCTCTCCGGGGTACAGTCCCTCGCAGTTGTTTTACCTCTGCTGTGGGAGGGTTAGTCTCATAAGGTCACCTCAAGACAGGGACAGCTTATGATTCTGAGCTGCAGAGGCAGTATTAACAGGAGCTCCAAAACTGAAGAAAAGGTAGTCGTTGGATTACATGTTGGCTTTGAATGTGTTAACATCTGTGCGACCTCAGGCTAGTTACCTAACTTCTCTGAGTCTCTATTACCTCATCCATAAAGTGCTAATAAAACACCTTTATTATACAGCTGTAGTCAGGATTAGATGAGATCATTTTGGGAAATCACAGGAGCAGGCATCAATAAATGTTGGCTGTAATTATTAAACCTGTTCCCACTTGTCCCCAATATACACAGAAGCTTTAGAGCCCCAGAGGAGACTTGATTTGAAAAGTTATCTATGAGACATCGCCCAGGCTCCATTAGATAGCTACTAAGTCCTATTACAGATCACATCCTTTGCAACATAAATAACATAAGAAAATGGGGGATGGGCCTAATATTTATGGTCTCCTGTACAACCATTTTAAATAATCTTTATTTTGTTTACGGCTCCTACGCACTGGGTGAGCCAGGTGTTTTTCTGTTAGCTTTGGTTTTTGTCTTTCTTGCAGATTCAGATGCTGGGGTACAGAGATGTTAGATAACTTGCCCAAGAATACATAGCTAAAATTTGGCAGATGTAATAATGCTCTTCAAAAGAAACCAGACCATAAAGGTATCAGGAGACTTTTTTTTTTTTTTCAGAAAAACTAACACAAGAGAAGTTTTGGTGATTAAAGGGTAGAGGGACAGGTTGAAAGAAATTTGCACAGAAACAGCATCCTAGAACCAGGCATGGTGTTGCATGCCTGTGATTCCAGCACTCAGGAGTTCAGGCCCAACCCTCCTAACAACCACCACAAGAAAGCAGCACAGATTTAAAAATAAAATCTGTTAAAGGGAAAGTAGTGGGTTGGTGGTACTAAATCAAGTAAATCTCTATAAAAATTAGCCAGAATCAGAAAGACTTTTTGGAATGTTCAGCTACATCTTTTCCTCAACAATTTTGAATCCCTGAAATCAGGTCCCCAAACCAACATCATCATGTGTGCTTAGAAATCTGTGAGAAATGCCAATTCCCCGGCCCCTCCCCTAGTTACTAAGTTGGAAACTGGGAGCAGCATTCTGACTCCTGAGACTTGCAAGTGCTTCTGAGGCATGTGACCATTTGAGAACCAGAGTTCTCAGAGTTGTGGGATAGAAGTAAAGAATGAAAAACAAATTCAGTGAAAAACAAATTATGGCCTGATTATGGATAGCAATGATATAAATAAACATTTAAAGGGTTTCAGGAAATACTTGTCATTTGTCTTTCCATAAATAGTAACTAAATCTTGCTGGACATTGATCTTCATTTCTTTCTGCCACACATCCCAATCTTCTGAAAAGTACCTATAATTGATTGTTCTTTTTTTTGAGACAGGGTCTCACTTTGTAGTTCAGGCTGGCTCTGAGCTCACTATGTAGTCCAGGCAAGCCTCGAACCCAGCAATCCTCCTGTCTCTGCCTCCCGAGTGCTGGGATTACAGGCGTGAGCCACCACGCCTGGCTTATAATTGATTGTTTTGAAAGAATATTTTGTGAAAAATAAATGGTGTTCATAGGACCTTAGTACTTAGCACTGACACTATTTCTGGTTTAGGGCAGTGAAAGTGGTTGAGTATGCTTGTGGATTGTTGGAATCCAATTGTTTCCATCTCATGAGACAGTACTTAGGTTTTAGCCAGGAATAAGCAGGAAAAGTTTTGCTTACGCTATTGAGCCCGGGTAAAGACAGTCAATCCCTCTGAAATGGCTTCTGTTCTGTTCCGCTATTTAATTCTCTGTTCTCTGCACAATGAATTCTGCTGCAGCCAAGTTTAGCCCCAGGGGTCCCAGTCAGCTCTCAGGTGTGCACGCTGGCACCCTGGCTTTGCTTCCTTTCAACTCACAATGCTGTCATCCTCTTAAGAATTGTGGACTATTGACAGTTTCCTTTTCTTTGCAAAGGTGAAATTAAATAAGGTGTGTTCTAGAAAGATACAATTGTCACTGTTTTGAAGTTGACATTGTTTATTTCTGGGGCGGGATGAACTTATTTCCCCCTTGTTTATATTTATCTGCATTTTATGATTTCAAAATGATTGTTTTTAGCAGTGGGGATAATTTAATTTTTAAAATTTGGGTTTTAAGCATAACTATAATGAGCATGAAATAGTGCATGACTCAATGTGCGAATCTGTATGTGTGACTGTGTGTACATTGAAAGGGTAGCTGGTGAGGATTCGCTAGCCATGTCCTGAGCAAGTAAAATGGTACTGTGATCCATTGCGAAGGCACATCAGCCACATGGCTCTATGATAGATGATGGACAGTAATAAGATGTTTTGAAATTTAACAGGAAGCCTTGCTTTGTAGAAGGGCTCAAAGAAGGGAGAAATTCAAGTACAACAGTCATTTCCAATGGAGGACAAATAGGGATGTTGTGTTCAAAGAAAAGACACTGAAGTTGTACCTCTTCAGACATCAAGTAGCATAAATGAGACACACTTAAACATTTATGACACACACATATGTGGAGCCAAACTGGCCATACATGACAGCATAAGGCTTAGAACCAGGGATCATTTCTGCCAGAAAGCATACTGGCAGATAAAATACACTCTGAAAATTGCTTAGGTAATTAAATTACTTTAATTCAAAAATTCATCTTTGCCATCTATGTGGCAAGGGTTGGTACATAGGAATCTTGGTCGGAATGTTCCTGCTTGCAGCTTTTTGGAGTTCAGAGAGCGCAGGGTTTCAGAGAAGAATTGGTGAGGACGTTGTGAGGGGCATGTTCAGGTGTGAGTGCTGCTCACCTGGATACTGCTTCCACTTCAGATAGAAAGGGAGGGAGGGAGGGACACATAACATAAACAAGAAGTAAAGCCCGAAACTGTTTAATGTGAATACAGCCTAATACTTTCCTCTATAATGTGTGAATGGCAATATGGTCTTCTCAAAAATGGGCATTTACTTTGCCAGGAAGCAAGACGCTAATGTGCTTTGCATTCACGTTTCATAGAATCCAGGTGACAAACCCTTGAGGAAGATACTAATCTCGCTAAACTAATGGAGAATTAACCGCACATGACTCCCACATATGGAGCACTTACTGTGTTTTCAGCATTGGGATACATGCTAAGTATTATCTCATATAATCATTACCTCTCTAGGATCAGAGTAAACTACTGGGATATGTAATCGTATCCCAGGTAGTTCTTGAAAGCCATAGCATGATTCTTTACCCATCTATGAAGCACCAACTTTAGCATAAAACACTGTTCTAGAGACGCTAACAAATGCAATTACAGTAGACCCTCGAGTTACGAATAGTCTGACATACAAACACCATGATTCACGACTGGAATTTTAGTCTTAATTTTTGAATAAATTCTTGAGTTACGACTGGAATGCCAGGCACTTGTGTTTTCAGATGGTCTGAAATATAAATTTAACCCTTAAAGAGTTTTGGAAGGAACATTATAACATTCTTTCCTGTACAGGGTTAGTTGAGAAATCCTGACTGAGAAATCAGATACTGAGATCTGTCTATATATAGGAGAGAGACTTTGAAGGCTGTGTGGAGGAGGCTGAGACTTCAGTTCGCCAACTAGAGTTACAATCAGCCCTCAGGAAGGATGGGATTTTGTAAGTCAAGAGTCCACTGTATATTTAGAGAAGGCTAGACAGGAGACTAGAAAACAGGTCTGAATTTTTAAGATAAGGCATGGAAACTGAATTATGGTGAGTGTTTTGGGCCACTATGTCAAACTCCCTAAAAGAATTACATGTTTGGGCCAGAGATTTAGCTCAGTGGTTCCAGCGCCTGCCTCACAAGTGCAAGTCCCTGAGTTTGATCCTGGTAACCACATACAATGCTGGGTGTGGTAACTCATGCCCACCAACCGTCAATACCACATACCACAGTGCTGGGCGTGGTAGCTCACGCCTGTAATCCCAGCACTTGGGAGGCAGAGGCAGAAGGATTGCTGAGTTCCAGGCTTGCCTGGGCTACATAGTGAGCTCAGGGCCAGCCTGAACTACAAAGCAAGACCCTGTCACACACACACACACACACACACACACACACACACAGAATTACATGTTTAATAGATCACAGATATGTAAATACCATATCTTTTCTCTGGTATGAGAACCTATAGATGTAAATGA
>PVIC010015406.1:0-35242 GCA_004025085.1 Thryonomys swinderianus
AAAAAAAAAAAATGAGGAGGATAAGATGCATTAGGAAAATGTCATACTGAAGAAATCTTGAGTCAGGATATTACTTTCCAGAAAAAGTAGTATCCAAGGCAAAAGACTTTAAAGGAGACAAGGTAAATCCCTGAGCACTGATGAAAGGCCCACGACATATGACTTCTATGGCACACGGTGCATTAAGTCTACTGCTTCTCAAATCACTTCATTGATAATAAATGGATAAAAGGTCTAAACTCAACATGTCAAAGAGAAATGACACAGAGTTGTTGACAGACAATACAACAGACAAATTTTGGAAGGCTGATTCTGGAAGAGTATTGGACTTAGAAAAAAGGAGAGGTCAAAACTTATGCAGCTTTGGGAGAAGGGAGAAAATAAGGAGGAGAAACAGTTTAAAAGGGGTTGGAGATGTAGCTCAATGCAAAGGTCCTATTGGCCCAGTACCACAAAAATAAAAATAAATAAAGTAAAGAAAAAGAAAAAGAAAGCAAACTGCCCAAGGACCTCAAGGTATTGAGTATATGAACTCTAACGTATGTGAACTCCAACATTTTGATTCCAATGCCTGTCTGACAACTCCCAGACTATGAGCCTCATTAAAGTTTGGCAAGACAGGGCCGGAGGGTTAGCTCAGTGGTTTCGGCGCCTGCCTCGCAAGTGCAAGTACCTGAGTTCGATCCCCGGTTACCACATATAATGCTGGGCGTGGTGGCTCACGTCTGTAATCCCAGCACTTGGGAAGCAGAGACAGGAGGATTGCTGAGTTCGCGGCGGCTTACCTGGGCACCATAGTGAGCTCAGGGCCAGCCTGAACTACAAAGCGAGACCCTGTCTCCAAAAAAAAAAAAAAAGTTTGGCAAGACAAAGGCGCCTGCTAACACATTTAATATTTGAAATTGCTGTATAATTTATAGACAACTCAATTAAAACTTTAATAAATGAAGGGCTAAGAAATCATAGTACTAAGAAGATGGCAATTCTTCTCAAATTAATCTATAAATCAAGTGTAATTCCAATCCAAATCCTAAAAGGATTTTTAAAAAATTGAATTTGGCAAAAATAATTATAAAGTTTCTATTGGATTAGTAAATCAATAAAAAGAGCCAGTGCATTTTGTTACAAGGAAGAGTGATAAGGAGAATATTGCAGTATCTTGTATATATTAATATATATTATATAGATATAGTAACTAAAACAGTGTGTTATAGCTCAGAAATAACAAATGCATTAATAGAATATAATACAAAATACAACTACATGAAAAAACAAAATAAAGGTGGCATTTTAAATGTTTTTTGAAATTATGGATTATTGGGTGTTTGTTGGAACAATTAATTTATTATTTGGAGGAAAATGGAATGAAGTTACCTCATTCACAGCCTACCTTGATATTAGGTCAAGATGAGTGAAAAAATTCAATCTTAATAAGAAAACAATAGTATAAAGCATTAAAATATTAATAAATACATGCAGCTCTTTATAATCAGGCTATCACAGGAAAGAAACAAAGGAAAAAACTTTAGATGTGTAAGAATTTTAAGGCTTCAAGAAACAAAATATCACTATAAAGTGAAAGAAAATGCAAAAAACATGTAGAATAGACAAATATCTAGTTTCTTGACTATACCTTTTCATGAATCACCAAGAACAAAATCCTAATGGGAAGTTGAGGAAAAGGCATAATTCCTGGAGGAAGATATAAAATTGGCAACATATTCAAATTTATGATATGTCAACAGAAAGTAAGTTAAATCCAGAAAACATTTCAATCTACTGCCATGTTAAAAGTTACTTGGGGTTTTCCACAATACACAGAAAAGCTATTTCTAAAACCTGCAACTTAGAGGAGGAGCCATTTGTTTTGGTTCAGTTTCGGTCCATAGGCAGCTGACTCTAGGCGGGAGCAGTGCAGTGGAAGGGCCTGACGCAGGATAGTGGCCAGCAGCAGAGAGCAGAGAGCAGAGAGAGGAGCCTGGGATGGAGACTCGCCTTTCTTGTCCTGCCCCAGGACCACCCTTTCAGATCAGGCCCACCTCCTGCAGCACATTTAGCTTTGTCTTTGGTGGATTAACACACTGACGAGCATAGAACTCCTGACTTCCAATCACCTTGCAAAACCCAAATCCTCTAAAGAGATGGGCCTTTCAGAGGACACTCCAGAGCTAATCCATATGAAATACTAAGACTTCAAATAAGTGTAAATTGCACGGAATTTATTGTGCCAAAATATTGATAGCTCCGGAAAGATGCTCGACACAGCACTATTTATTTAAAGTGGTGAAAGAATAGGAATGACATAAAAGCACACAATGTGCATACTGATCAAAGGGCAGTACATTCATTTAATAAACTATTATGCCTTCTAACATTTTAGAAGATATTTTAGACACAAGGATAAAGGCTAGCACTAAATTGGTGATCTGAAAAAGCTAGAAACACTTTTTTAAAATGAACACAAACCTTTTCCTGCATGTCGTCGTATACCAAAAAGAAGGACATAATCTGCTCCGGAACACTTGTACCCACTATGTCTCCCAATATCTATGAAAACATATCCCTTGCTGTTCTTGATGACTTTTCCTGGAAGACCATTGTAGAACGGTCTATTCTTTGATATTCATATAAAACTCTTCACCGCTTCTCTCCCAGTACACCTATAAATTCTAAATAGGAGTAGAGTTATAGTCCATTTCTGAAAAACAACTTATAACAGCAACTTCAAAGAGAAAATAAGGTATAGCTGCACAGAACGTATTGGATGAGGCATGAGAACATATTAGGGGAGACCTCTGGGGAAGAAACCACAGGCTGGGCTGGAAAGAAACCAAGTTTTCATTATGAGATGGAATTCCTGTGAGAAGATATCAAATTGTTGGAATATTTAAATTCATTGCACACAAAGAAATACAATCTTGGTGATTTTAATTTTATAGTTAAATTAAAACTAATTTAATTTAAAGTGAATTTTTTATAATTTTAATCCTTTGAAATACCAATTATGTCTTTTTTCCACCCTTTGAGTTTTATGTTAAGTGCATTCATTTTTCTAAATAGGAAGATAGAAGAAAAAACTTTGAAGTCCTGTTTCACTACTTGTGTAGCCTCAGTAGAGTCCCTTAATTTCATTCCAAGTCTCAGTTTCCCTGTTAAAAGAGATAAAATAAAACTTATTTTGCAGGATCGTGAAAAAGATTGGGGAAGGTGTGTGGAAATTTCTCAGTGTGTCTCAATGCACAGTAAGTGTGTGTTCACGCTGTGCTTATATGAACTGTGTACCTGCCTGGGACTGTAGGAAGAACCAAATTAGAATATAATTATCCACTCAGAATAAAGCCAGAATACCTGAGTCTTGCAAAACGTGGCTGAATGTTCAATCAAGGTGTGACAGTACACAGCCACAGAGCATACCCAGTGCTTTCCCCAGGGTATGGGAAGTGAAAGGCTTCTCACCACGACACATCTGCTTGTTTTTTTTTTAAATTCCACAACTAATTAACCAGAATCCTCATCAGCAATCTTTGCGTGGATTAACTAAACACATCAGAAAAGCCCTGGCCCCTTTCTGTCAAACACAACTGATTTCTTCTTGTTACCAGTGCCTCCAGCAAGATGCTGAGTGCCAGGAGAATTGGAAAATTAAGTCGAACTTTTCCTTGACCCACAGGAAGGCATTTCTCATGTCCTAGGTCGATTTGATAGCCCTTTAAAATCAGGAAGGCACAATATATTAGCAAATAAGCCTATGGAGTCTAGAGTCTGCTGACATGGCTTCTAATTCTGCTTGCTTACCATATGGATAATTCATTTAGTTTTCTTAGGTCTCAGTATTCGCTTCTGTTAATGGGGCCAACTGTGGTGTCTACCTCACAGACTTGTTGCAATAACTCTTATGAGGACGTGTTTGAGTTAAATGGGAAAATGTTCTGCATTCAGTGCCTGGTGTTGTATAAGTTCTCAAAAATGTTAACAAAAAGATCTTCTAATTGCTTCTGCATTAGAAGATCCAGAGGGAACAATAATGTTCTCACGAGGACAATCAAAGAAGAAAACCTATTGCAGAAAGATGTACTTTGCTGAGAGCTCTTTAAGAAATCCTTGAACAATAAAAAAGTCTCAAAGAAAATTCATATTGTTCTGTGTTAAGCAAATAAATAACTTATTAGATACCTCAAAAGGAAAATGTGAAAAAATTGTTTAAAAGTATAATTCTATGAAGGTCAAAAACATTTCAATAGGTACAATGAAAAAAATGTTTCAAGAAGAAAATTTCTTTAGAAAATCCCAAAGCCTCATTTTTATCATGATTATCAAATGAAATCTCTCATATATTCACATTTCTTCAAGGGATAGGCTGTTATATAAATAACTAATCTATTTATTTCTAAGTTATTGTGTGAAAAGTAATTCTCTGATTACAAGGAGGTTCAAAGGAGAGAGATCAACTTCTATTTTTCTCATTGGAGGGTACATGAGATCTTTATTATATCAAGAATAGATCAAGACTTTTACTATTTAACTTTCATATCTTGAGCTCAAGCCTAAGAATACTCACTGCTCCAACAGCAGAATTTTACACTGTTTTATTTTTACTGCATATTTCAGCATTTATCTTAGCAAAAGCCCATTATTTACCAGAAATGGGTAGGCAATTCCAAACTTTGAGATCTCACCTCTCTTTCTAGTTGTAAAAACCTAGTCAATGTGTAAGCATATCTTCCATCAGAGACTCTGTTGGTATAATGAAAAACGTAGACCTAAGCTGTAATCTAGTCTTCTTATAAATTGGGAATGCTTAGCAAGTCACTTAAACTCTGTGAGTTTCAATTTCTACACATATGAAATGGACAAAGCAACATGATTCCTGCAAGGATTAAATAAGATATGCAAAGTGTTTGCAGAGTTCCCTGCACATGAATGGTGGGATGATGTTATAAACTACCTCTCTCCTTACCACTCAGCTTGATTTTTACTATAAATTCATCGTGAACATTTTTCATTGTTGTTTGCTCGTTTTATTTTTTAGACTGTGTATATACCTATTTTTGTCTAAGTCCAAGTTTTTACATGTCACTTTCCAGGTGATATATTCGCTTTTGCCCAGAACGTGAAAGGAAAGTGGGTCGATGTTGACGTTCCTGATGCATCAGGTGTTGCAGTTTTACCAAGTAGTTCATTCAACATTGAGGTGTTAAATTGTGCGCTGTGCTCTGTCCTTGGTGCTGAACTCATTTTTAAAGACTGTAATGAAGGAGCTCATATTCTAGGCGTGGAGACAAATGACTGTAAAATAAGATATGTTAAAGGTAGAAGTGTATTGAAGGTTCACTGAGAACAAGTGATGCGGTGGAATCTAACTCGGCCCCAGAGACCCCAAGAGCATCTTGGTAAAGCCAGCATGGGTGTGCTTAAACATATATCCCAACTATCAACTGCAATGAAGAGGGAACCAAGCGATAGTATAGTCTCCAAAAGGAGTAATGCCTGACATCTAGTGCTATAACTAAAAAAGTTCTTAAAAACTAGTTCTTGTTTTTAAGAGATCAGGGGCAGCCCTAAGAAGTGAGCATGAGAGCACAGATCAATTAATCAGCCTTGAACAAGAGAGAAAACTCTGGTGATGAATTTAGGTGGTGTCTATGTTTGCCACCACTGAAGGAGACCAAGACAGGATTTCAATGCAAACAAATTTATCTGGAAGGTGATCTTAGGAAACACCAGTGTGGGACAGAAAAGAAGTGAATAAAAGCTGTCATCACTCTGGGCGACAGTGTAGAATACAACCCAGAATTGTCCCCCCCAAAAGAATGTGGGGGCATTTATTCACCAAAACTTTGTCAGTTTTCAGTACAGGAATTTTGATCTGCTCTTCACAGACCAAGAAAGCCAGCGCTGAGCTACAGTCATTTTGGTGAAAAGGTGGAGCCCAAGGCAGATCTGAGTAGTGCATCACAAATGTCTGCTATAGGAGTAGGCAAATGTGTAAACAGGTGTGGGGTGCTGCACACTGAAGACTCATGTAGTCCTCGCATCCACACATTGAAGTCTAATTCCCAAAGAGTTGTATTTTGAGATGGGGCCATGGTGAAGTAAATAGGTCATAAGTGCAGAGGCCTCGTAAATGAGATTAGTGTCTTCAGAAGAGACCTCAAAGAGATCCTTCATCTCTTCCCATATGAAGACCTAGTGGAGAGATGGCCAGCTACAAACCAGGAAGCAGATGCTGAATCTGCTAGTACCTAAATCTTGGACTTCACCCCTAGAGCTATAGGCAATAAATACATGCTGTTTGTGGGCCCTTGGGTTATGGTATTTTGTTACAGCAATGGTAACTAATTGGGAAATGAAAGAGTTTTCAAGAAAAGATCACTGCTGAAGGGCTGACAAAGGTGCTGTCCAAGACTTAAGGAGGGATGAAAGATCTGAAATGGCTAATGGGGGAATGTGACCAGTTGCATGTGCACATGCACACATGTATGTACACACACACACACAAAATCAGAAATGCTGGGAATTTGGATAAAGAGTGACTCATGATTTTAAAGTAAAATCAATTTGCAGTACTACTTCTAAACTGTGAGGTACAAACCAGGAAAGGAGAGTGGATCAATATCTCCCTAAATAAATTAAATATCATTTTGAAGTTTGTTTTCCAACTGTATGAGACAGAGGCCACTTTCTGTGCAGCATGAAAGAACCTGCACAGAGCTCTGTACTTAAAATTTTGCCAGGTGTTTCCTGCAGGGTGGCTGGTGCAGGGGGAAACAGTGGGTAACCAAGTCTCCTCTTAATTTATCATGTTGAAGATGGCCCCTTTGATTACTTGCATGAAGCTGACAGTGGTCTGGGCCTTCACACGAAGAATCTCTTTCACTGGGGTCTGGACAACGTGGATCTTCAAAAGTGGATCAACCAGCCCTACACTGAATGCAGGGATGTGAATATGCCCTCATCTTCTACCACTGCGTATCTACAGTGTACTTCCCTAGAAAGGTTCTCTATCTATTAGTACCAGAGAAAGAAACAATAAGATATACATCAATTTCTTTATTGCTCCAAAGCATCTGTTACTCTGCTATGTTTTGCAAGGAAGCTCAGCAGCTCATATTCATAAATGAGTTGCTTTGGGTTTAATTGTGCAGCTAACTTGAGCTATAAAGCAGAATTCGTGGCTGCCTGGAGAGGACTTTGAGGAGAAGCAAATGAGCCCGCAGGGCTATTTGGCTTAGAAGATAACCCACGTGCTAATGACACTCCCTGTAAGTGATGTGCAGTTTGCTGTCAGTCTTGGGATGTGGAGGAGCCTGGGACCCCATACAGCTAGGAAGTAAAAGTTGGTTTCTGATGTCCAGACCACCAGATAGAGACTGACAGAGGAGAGTTGGGTCAGATGGTTTATTGAAATTTTCTGATTCTGAAGTTTCTGGCAACCAGTGATCACAGGAGAGTGATCCGCCCTCTGGGTGCCAGACCTGCCTCTCAGGTCTTATCCAAGACCCAAAGAAAAAGGCTTCACTTTCTTCCCAGCAGAAGAGTACCTCTGATAAAAATTTGGGGCAAAATGGAACCTACAGGGACACATTGGGAGGCCATTCTAGGGAGTGAAATTTGGGGGCAAAAGCCCCAAAGTCAAGTATTGTACTTGTTATGAGTTGGATGGAGATATTCCCCCAAAGGCTCATGTGTTCAGAAGTGAGGTGTTCAGGAAGTACTGGGTTATAGAGGTGCTAACCTCATTGACAGACTAATCAGTTAATGAGTCCACAGTTGAATGTACTGCTTGGAACTGGGCCTGCTTGCAGGCAGTGGGTTACTGTGGCATAACATCTCACTAGTGTTTTCTTAGGCAAGTTGCTTGACCTCTCTGTTCCTTTGGTTTCTCATCTATCACATGGAGACAATAACAACAACATTTTATAGGGTTGTTGTAGGGATTCAATGAGATAAATTAACTCTTAAATGGTCTCTTACACAGAACAGGTAATCTGTCAATATTAGGTGTCATAATTAACGTTGATATGGTGGACTTTGGGTCTAGTATGTCTGACTTTTCTTCTTACCCTGTGCTGTTTCTTTTCCCTCCATGATTTTCCGTCTTCCTCCTTTGGTTGTTATGAAGAAAAGATGAGCCTCTTCTTCACCCAGGGCAGGCCTTGCCAGTTCTGCTTTCTAGAAGGAGGTCTGGAAGCCACCCCTTTGATGTTCCTCCATCTGATCTAAAAGAAACCCTCAGACCCCCTTAGTGCTGGCTCAGTGGGTACCCTCCTTTTCCCAAAGGCTGATTGCAAAGGCACCTTTAAGGGGTACCTGTAGAATACCTCATTTTGGTCTTAAGTTTAAGATGCATTTTTCAACCTGCTTTGTCCGACAGTACAAGAAATTATACTTCAGCTTCTACCTGTACCTCTCCTTCTAAACTCTAATGTTTAGGACCAATAAATGACGAAAGGGTGTGATTAATTGCTAATATTTTATTGGAAGCCAAATCTAATGACCCCCCCCCAAAAAAAACCAAACATCTAGTTAAGCTGCTCATTCCAGCCACTCTAGTGACTTCTCAAGACAGCTCACTTCATTTTATCCATAGTGTTAATTGTGACTCCTGGACCTTCCCATCCATTCTTCATAGCACAAATCCAATTCCCCTTCAAGGTCCCAGCTTTTCGAGTACTTCTACCTTGGGTAACTTTTGTATCCCTGAAACATAGCTACTGCAAATACATCTATCTTAGATAACTTTGGTGCTGACAAAGTAGCTCCTAGTTTCCTTGCCTCTCTGCTCTCTCTCCAATGTTTCTGACCTTCATGAAAGGTGTCACAGCCTCAGACTGAGCTGCTGGGCTGCTGTTCCAGGCAGTGGTTGACATCGTGGGGCTGGTGGGATCCTCCCCGAGCTTCTTCACTGTTGTATTCTTTCATCCTGTGATTCTCAGAGGCACAAATGGTCAATGTGCTCAGGAATTGGTGGCGGTTTATAGTTTATAATATTCTGCGAGCATTGCAAAGTGATCTGAATTTTCCCCAAATGGAGCATATGGATAGTAAGAATATTACTGTAGTCTGGTAATATCACTGTGGCTAAGTTCACCTCCCTTTTTGATCCCTAAGCCTCTCCTTGGAAATCTCACATATGCTACTTTTAAAATGTGGAGTCAGAAATAAAGATTTTCTTGTGGAATTTCTCAGTTATAAAATGTTGGCAAATGTTTCTAAAACAACATCAACAACTACCAAAAAAAAAAAGCATGATAAGGACCAAATAAAATCTGTCTCATGCTACTACCGTCTACTGGTTGCCAGTTTGCAGTCTGTGTGCCTAGGCAGCTGGCATTTTCATCTTTCTTTTACTGATGCTGGTGAAGGCCCCATTAAAACCAGAGAGGTGGGGAGAAGAAGGAAAGGACCTATAGCTCTTGCCCTTGAAGATCTTGCAGTTACATTGAGCTAAAAAACACTGGTACAAGGTTACTAGATTCTAAATGTTTACTCCAGCTTTTCAAGGCTACTGAAAATTTTTGCACCCAGTTTTGTTGATAAGAGAAGGTTCTGTGTCATGGAAGTCATCAACATCCCCTCTGTAGATCCCTTTGTTCCTACTCCTATAGATTTCCCGCAAGTTCTACTTTCTATCCACTGGCTTCCTTTGACTCTTACCATTCCAGGGCAGTGGGGTGTGCATTCTGGCAGCCTTCTTTTTTTTTTTGCTTTTTGCTTTTTGCGACAGGGTCTCACTTTGTAGTTCAGGCTGGCCCTGAGCTCACTATGGTGCCCAGGCAAGCCGCCGCGAACTCAGCACTCCTCCTGTCCCTGCCTCCCGAGTGCTGCCGGCTGCCTTCTTAAAAGAATAGAAGAGTCTGGGGCTGTGAGGAGATGGAGAAACAGAAAAAAGAACAGATAGTGCAAGAGGCAGTATCTAAGAGCAGCCCTTGGACCTTGCTCTGTCCACACAGATCCTACCTGATCTTCTCCTGATGGTGCCAATATCTGCACACCTAGCAGGGTAGACTCTTCTCTAAAGTTGCCCTCTACATCACAGGAGGAAAGCAACTAGCTTTCCCTTGAATTCATGCCAAGGAATGGTCAAGAACATTTATATGTATTGTTGTCAACCCTCCCCATAGGCTTATAGGACATGTGCTATTACTTTTTTATATTTTTTTCACCAGAGGAAAACATCTTTAAGGACAAACTAAGTTCCTCCCCTGAATCATAGAATAAATAGAGAGCAAAGATTTGAGCTGAGTTTTACTGTTGCTGTCAAGACACAGAAATTCAGCTCAAGCTAGCTCAAATATGAGAATTTACTGTCACACGTGCATTGGGAGCCCATTGTTTCGCCCACGTCAGGCTAATTTGGATCTACATCCTGTAGTGGTCTTAGAACTGCCATCACCCCTTGGTTCTGCTGTTCTCTAGTTTGCAGACTGATTTTTCCATGCTTTTGGCAAAGATGTTCATTGGCACTTGTAGGGATCTAGGGATCCAGGGAGAGGGGAAGGAAAACGTATTAAGATGCTGTATGTACATGTACCAACCTCCACAATGAAGGCATTCTTTATGTATCACAAATATGTGTTAATAAAAAAATAAAACCCCCACAGCTTGAGATCCTAGAGAAAAAAGATTTATTTCTACTGGAGTCTGTATCTCTAAGTGTAGAGAGTACTAGACTGATCCAGGTTGAGTCAAGTGCCATGATTGAATAAATTACTGTGTCCAAGTGGCATGGAGTTCCCTGATTGGCCAGCCCAGGCCAAGGGCCTGCCCCCAAGGGAGGAGTCCAGTGAAACTCCTCAGCCAGGGCTAAGAAGCACAAAAGTAGCTCCCCGGGGAAAAATTAATGTCTAGCAACAGCCAGAGAAGACAACGGATGCTGCGCAAGCAAAATTTACAGCTACCATCTACACTTTGTGATGTCCAAGTTTTTCCCCTACAACTTTATGAGGAAGAAAACGAATGGTAAGAAGACATTTAGAAAATGTGACCTTTTCCTGGCATCATTTGACTGCTTTCTAATACGTAGATTAGCAGAAAGTCCTTAAAAATAGTTCTGGAGGTTGGTCTGTGGATCCACAGGGCCTTCCATGTTTTGTCACCTTCACTCACCAGGCTCTCATTGGCAGTTTTGATCTTCCCAGGACAGTGCCCTCGGAGCCTTGTCTGGGGTTCAAAGCCATGGAAAAATCCCCACCCCTGAAGCCAGAAGGTGGAATTGACTGCCTTACCCTCTCTGGCAGCCGAGGGAGAGATCTCAGACACAAATGTATTTGGAGGAAGAATTTGGCAATGAAGTTGCTACCTCCAGATTAATTTACACTCTGGCAGCCCGGAGAGGCTGACAGACTGATGGATGGTCAGGCCTTCTGGGTGTGCAGCCGCCCTGGTGCTGCCACCAGCTCAGCTCATTAGCTCTACTTTCTTCTTCCTCTGCCACTTCTTGGACAGGAATCTCATGGGCAATGAGGCCGGCTCGCTGGAGCCACATACAGACCCTGTCAGAGCCCCGGGGTAGGTTCCATCTGGGCTGTCAACCCAGCAGAGGGTGCTCAACTCCTCCGCCCCATCCACCACCTGCTGTCACCCTCAGGACACAGTTGGGCAAGACACCGTACAAGGACGCAGCTCCTGGAAGAGCTCAATTACCTTCCTATGGGGAGCTCAGTAATGGTTCCAAAGATAGGAGACATCAGCAGTCCTGCCTGCAGGGCACTGGGGTGTGAAAGCTCTGGGCATAGTTGATAAGACACTGAAACTTGTAGTGAATCCCTAGGAACCCCCCAAAATAATAATTGTAATCATCTGTACTGGTCATTTGCTCAGAAAACCGCCTGAGCTTGGGGCTGTCTAGACAGAGTTAGGGTTTAGCGATAACACAGCATTGGTGATGCACCTGTAGCCAGAACCCGGGAAGCCCATCCTCTCATGGTTACCTCATCTCCTCTGTGCTCTCCTAAGCTTACATCAAAGGGCGTGGCCTCTGGAGTTAGGCAGATCAGCTCAGGCTTGATTATTTTCCTTCCATTTACCCTTGTCTGAGTCAGCGCGTGTGACTTCTGTGTCTCAATTTCCTTTTAAAGACAGCAAGAATACTATAGACCCTGCAGGATTTGGTGGCAAGGCTGGTGCCTGGTATAAATAGGAACTGCTCTGTCCATATTGGCTGTGGTTAGGACTGTCCCATTAGCAGATGCTTCTGCAACTCTCTCCTGAATGTGACTTGGTATTGACTCTTAGATTCCACACTCTCCCAGCCTCAGGTAAGAGTCACGCCCACTGCACCAACCCTGCTCAGACGCATCCAGACAGGGAGATGTAGCCAAATTGCCTTCCCATGGAGTACAAGGAACAGGTATGGCCCAGGTTGTCCAGGTTCCAGCAGAGTCTCCTGAGAATCCTCTTCTGATGATTTTGGGAACTCAGAGAAGTAGCCCCCCTTTTTGATACAAGAGGCCTACGGACATAACATCTAGAAATCTGAAAAGCAGGACATTTATCCTTGATTCAACTTCCTGAGGCCTGAAGGGACACCGGGTCCCAGGACTCATCTTGACTGTGACAGGTTCCAGCCCCAGCAGATGCCTCTCTGCCAGTTCTCAGCAACAATGCTCACATGAGTAATGCCCTTTCCCAGACAGCATATGGCCTGGAAGTTTGGCATTCTAGAGACACAGACTCGCAGCCATATGGGACCATTGCCTAAGCTGCTCTGGTCAAGCCAGGCCAGCAAGGGAAGCACAGGTGAGGGGTGTCCAGTGGGATCCCTGGGAACCAGGCTGAAGGAGAGCTGAGTACAGAACTCGCTGGGACAAACTCTCCACCAGCTGACTTGCTGATGGGAAGTGAAGAAGGAAAATTCATTTGGCTTTTCCAAGCATTAGAAGTTGAGTTGTTTTCTAGTTTAGTTTATGGTCGTGCTGGGGTCATGTGGCTATAACAACTCACTTTCTCGTATGAAACCCCTTTGGTCATTGGACACCCACTCACTCGCTCAAAACTTGGCCATCTGGCTTCATTGGGCCAATAAGACAGTAGTGAATGTGACACATGCAGAAAACTCATGAAGCTCTTGCACAATGAAGCTTGGCCTTCTACTGCACCTGAAGGTCTGTAGCAGCTACTGAGCAGGTCTAGATATCCGGCCAACGGATGGAGAACCCCCTGTGGTGGGACCCCATGTCTCATGCATCGTGGATTTCACATCACCTGCACCCATCTCACCCATTAATTGGCTACAAATGGTTGAGTGAACCCAGCCATGTTCAGCTAAATGTGGCCCCTACCAGAAGAACTGTCCCAGTAACTCAGGCCAAACCATTAACCTGTAGATTTGCTGGGCTCCTTAAATAGCTCTTGCTTTAAATCACTACATTTTATGGTGGTCTGTTATACAACAAGAGCAAAATGAAACACAAGGCCTTTGTTAGAGACCGCTGGAGTAAATGAAGAAAAGAGACTTGATCCAGCTAGACCAGGATATCTCTCCACAACATCCCAGAATGCTCATTAGTAAAATTTATGCAACAAACTGAGTGCCTGTGTATTCAAAATCACCCAGCCCAAGAGGAAGACACTGTCTCCTAGTGCTCCCCTTCCTAGTCTAGGTTATCTGTCACCTGACACTTTTAGGTGTATGTAAAGAGAGGTTAAGAGAAAACGGTCCAAGAAACTGGCCATTAATGTGAGATAACATTGAATGAGCATTTAAATGTCTGCTATGTTCCAGGCTTTGAATTTGATGTTTTAGAAAGTCATGGTTTTGTTTGCCTCTGGCAATCTGATTTTAATAACCTATGAAATGGATTCTGCTTCCACACTTAGTGAGGCCAAGACACAACGCAGTGCTGTTTTCCTCAGGAGTGGTACCGCCAGGCTTGGAGCTTCCCTCTGTGAGCACAGTGTGTGGTAGTTTTCCTGATACCCCAGGATCGGTGTGCCAGCAAATATCTTTTGATCACTACTTATATGCCAGATACTTTTCTGAATGCTGTACATGAATAATTTAATCTTCACTGCTAACCCAACAGGATAGAAACCATTGTCATTAGCACTTGCAGATGAAGAAACAGAAGTGCAGAAAGTCTAAGAGTCCTGTTCATCGCCACATGTCTGGGAGTAGATAGCATGTGGCACTGGGCCTTCTGGCTGGAAAATGCACCCTTCTGGTCAGTTCATGATTAGTGGTTGAAAGTCTTTATATAAGAGGTTCTTCTTTGGGGCGGGAGATTTAGTTCAGTGATTCCGCCACTTGCCTAGCAAGTGCAAGGTCCCTGGTTCGATAACCACATACAATGATATGATATTGGACATGGTGACTCACGCCCACCAGCAATCAGTACCACACTTCACAATGCTGGGCGTGGTGATTTACACCTGTCATCCCAGCACTCGGGAGGCAGAGGCAGGAGGATTGCTGAGTTCGAGGCTTGCCTGGGCTACATAGTGAACTCAGGGCCAGCCTGAACCACAAAGTGAGACCCTGTCTAAAAAAAAAAAAAAAAAAAAAAAGAGTTTCTTCCTCTTTTGAACATAAAGGCAATAGGCAGGGAAGGAGATTGTCCAGTACATTCCTGTTTGGGACGAACCTGCGGAGGGGGCACACTGGGCTGAGTGCTGTTTGCTCTCTGTCTTTAACAGGGCAACACATTGGGGAGCCAAGAGCAGACTCATCAGTTCAGAAACAACATGACAGGTAGCAGTGAGAGGTGGACAGGCTGGGACTGGTGGAGACAGTATATCCATCGAAACAGGAGTCACGTCTTTACAACTGATTGTCAAAAGCAGGAATATGTCCAGTGTGGCCCCAGTCTGCCATTTTTCAACATAAACCAGAAACACAATTTTCAAGGTTATGTTTTGATTTTAAATTGGCACCCAGCACATTTCTTTTCCCCATCAAAATGCCATGTGAGCCAAACAAAATTATCTGGGCCAAATAATGGCCAAGCATAGCATTTGCTATGTTGTGTATGGGAGATAAAACTCAGAGTAAATGACAATAAAAAATCAGGATGCATTTAAGCAAGAATTTATCTCCTGGAAAATAAGTCTGAAATAATCATCTTTAGGGTCGATATGAGAAGTGAAGGGTAGATCATTAAATAGTCTTTTACTTGGATTTACCTTTAGGGCTGCCATTCGCCATCTGAATGCTTGGTTGACAAATCGCAAGGCTGTCCTACTTCTGCGGCGAGAGCAGATTTACAAGCCAAGTTGTGAAATTTTCATCTCCATGTCTGCTGTACTCCTGGCTCTCTGGGTGTCTACAGTGTACAGATCCCATTTCCGTCAACAGTAAACAGACTGTCTGGAGGAGGACAGGCACCATCTGTAATCATTACAATGGCACCCAGAAAAATGTCGGTGCGCCCGGTCACTCCCTCAGAGGGCAATTCCGGGCCTGTCCATGCCTCCCAGGTGGGCCTATCCTGGCCCCGGAAACGCATCCTTGCGCTTGGCAACCTCAGAGTCTGAGCTGTGCAAGTTTCCAGCCCGCGTGGTGTCGACACTCGCAGCTGCTATTACTGCAGCAGTCTTGCCGGTTTCCCTGGAACTTTCCATAGCAAATCCAAGACACCATGTGAATAACCTGGTACTGGACCAGGTTCATTCCTTTGGCAAATATTAACTGAGCTTCTCCTATATGCTAAATACTGATCCAGAGTAGATTGAACAGAAGACTAAAAGGTCTTTTCCCTCATGGATATTGTGTTGTTCTGGGGAGATGGACAGTAAACAAGATAAACACATACATTTTCTAACAATTAAACCAGGTTGGATGGTTTGACATCTAAGTGAACAAATAAAGCAAGGAAAGGAGTGATGAAGGGAAGTTTCATGAACGGAGGTTCAATTTTTTCAAAAGGTAGCTCAAGAGGGAATATTTAAGTGACGACATAAAGATAGCGAGGAAGACGGACCGAGGAGCTATCAGTCTGAGTGTGTGCGTGGGGGGTGCAGCTTACACAGTCCCCAAAGCGGATTACACTTAGTGGAGCCAAGACATGAGGGAGCCCGTGCTGCCGAGGGCAAGGGAGAGGGAGACAGCGAGCAAAGGGAAAGAAGCAGGGGTGAAAGACCTGAAAGCAGGTTGTACAAGGACTTTGTCATTTGTCATTGCTCCAACTTCTGCTGCTGTGTTGGAAGCAGACAGAAGAGAGAAAAGGGTGGACGCAAACATCAGGCAGGCTGTGGATGGTCACTTACAAAGGAGACAATGGCCGCTGGGCCAAGAGTAAGTAAGATTCGGTCAGATTCTGCGTACATTTTTGGCAAAGAGGCTTATTTATTTCTTGGGAAACTGTCTACAAAATCCTCTCTTGGGTACAGGACACACAAGCGCAGTTAGTGTCTCCCAGATGTCCCAAATTCTTTTCACCTTTGTCACTTACTCTCTGCAACAACACTAAGCAAGCTTTTTAGACCTTCCAGCAATAAGTTCAATGTGCTATATTAGCAGTGAGACTGTATAATATTTCCCAGTGAGGACTCAATAGACATTAGCTACTGTTGTACATTTTCCCCACCAAAGATTGGCTCATTAATATGCTGAGGCTTTGCCTTCAACCTGGGCTAGACCACAGGTAGATCCTGGTCTAGTTAGAAGGTCTTTTTCCAAAGATTGACCTATAGTTCTATCTTTGGTGGGCTCCTTTTATAGTTTGAGGGTAATGCTGGTTTCTAGGGTAATGCTTGCTTCCAGGAGGGGCTTTGGAAGCACTTATTTTCATTTCTTTAGAGTTTGAGGAGTTCCTTATGTTGATTCAATTCCTCATCCAAACTAGGAGGTTGAAGATCATGAATTGTTTATACAAGATATCTTCTATGGCCCTCAATCAGGAAACTGAGCCTCAGGCTAGGTACTTATAATTTGTAGAAACCTCACTCGAAATTACATAATGAGAAAGTGACAAAGCTGGATTTGAACTCACAACTGTTGGATGCTAACACTATACTCTCACCATGATATTTGTGTTGGGAGGCCTCCCTCCTGTGAAGGACTTGTCCAGCAGACCAGATGAGGGTGACCTTGGCCGGAAACAACGCTAGAATCAGCTCTGTCTTTTAGGTTTATTTTGCAGGGACCTGCTCCCCCAGAGGCACCAGGCCTCAGGGCTGTTGCTGCAAAAAAATAAATCCCATCTGCAGGTCTCACTGTTAGAGAAATGCGAAACTCGATGTAGGCCCCACAGCTGTCCAGATGTGTGCGAACAGGTCTGTCCTACGTGCACAAGGGACCGTATTTATACATGACTCGCTCGCAGTCTCTACCAGCAGCGTGGAGCCTCCTAAAGCTGCTGCTGCATTAATGGGCCATCTTCATACTTGTTAATGTCTAATTACTGACACTAATGGGTCCATGTATTTTAAAAATGAAATTACGAGTTTTATTCAATTAGGAAAAGCACTTGATAAACTGCTGAATAAACCTGGCACGGGACACAAAGGACTGGTGTTTAAACAGGCACCCCCAGCTCGGGGGACTCTCAGAGTGCTGCAGAAGTGAAATTAACTCCAAAAAGAAACAAATCAATGCCAGCATTATAAGAGGGGGCATGAGCGCGAGTGAATTCATCTTTCGATTAACAGCGGTCCTGGGTAGAGCCCAGGCTTGGAAACAGATCTAAAACGTAACTGCTGCTGACTTTCAAGTATTCCCTGACTTTGTGTTCTCTGGTCGATATACATGGAAATAACACACAGATAAAGTGGGAAAAAAAACCATTTTATAATTCTACACAGAGAGGTAAACACTATTAACAGTGTGCTGTATATTCTTCCAGACACTCATTTCCATTTTTGTGTGCATGTGTGTTTGATTATGTGCATGTATGGTTTTCAAAACACACATAGAGTCAGGCATGGTGATGCATGCCTGCAATCCCAGCACTCTGGGAGGCTGAGACAGAAGATCTCAAGTTCAAGCTCAACCTGGGCAATTTAGTGACTTAGTGCAAAACCCTGATTTTAAAAACAAAAAAAAGGCTGTGGATATAGTTCAGTGTGAAGAACTTGGATTCAACCCTCAGTACAAAAAAAAAAAGAAAGAGGGCCGGAGGGTTAGCTCAGTGGTTCCGGCGCCTGCCTCGCAAGCACAAGGTCCTGAGTTCGATCCCAGTAACCACATAGAATGCTGGGCATGGTGCCTTATGCCCACCAGCAGTCAATACCACATACCACAGTGCCAGGTGTGGTGGCTCACGCCTGTAATCCCAGCACTCGGGAGGCAGAGACAGGCAGATTGCTGAGCTCGAGGCTTGCCTGGGCTCCATAGTGAGCTCAGGGCCAGCCTGAACTACAAAGCGAGACCCTGTCTCAAAAAATAAATAAATAAATAAATAAATAATAGAAAGAAAGAGAGAGAGAGAGAGAGACAGAGAGAGGACAGGAAGAGAAGGGAAGGGAAGGGAAGGAAGAAAAAAATCCATAATGACGCTAAATGAATGTACCATTCTGAAGTCTTTTTTTTAATGTCGGGTTGTATATCATGGATGGTTTTTCATGTGAGCAGCTTACACCCATTTACTTCATTTTTTTTTAAACAGTTGTGCTACTTTTCATACCAACCTTCTATACAGTTTGCATTTTGATACTTAAACAGAACCATATTAAACATTCCTGAAATGATGTACGTAAATACTTTTAATTTCCTTGAAATTGTCTTCTAAAAACAGATCCTAGGTGTGACCGAGTCAAGAGGTCTTGCAGGAAGGCAGCCGCATTTCCTTCCGGAGGAGCCCTGGGCCAGGCAGCGCCCACCGCCGCACCCACTGCTTGGGCTTCTTGCTCGCTTCCCAACCTTAGAGGTGAGAAAAGGCTGCATGTATTTTCCTTCATTTTTTCTGACTACTCAGTTATTTCTTCTTTCATTTGTTCACTGTCCATTTGAAGTTTTGCCTTTATACATGCTCATTGCTCAACTTGCTTTTGGGACAAATTTGCCCATTTTTCTTTATATGCAATACATCTTCACACATTAAGGATAGATGAGCCTCAGCCACTGGTGTTCAGTGTCTCATTACCCAGGGTATTGCCTGTTTTGCCTTTATGATTTTTAAAATATACAAATCTTTCACATTTTAATATTTCACAGAGTTTTACATTTTTATTTAGTCCAATTTCTTAGTCTTTTCCTTGATGTCATCTGTATTGGTTCCCGTGCTTAGACAACTTTCATCATTCCATAAAGCGTGAAGTATTTGATTTTTAACATGTGACTTTGTAATCATTTTGAGGCTGATTTTGTTATATATGAGAGAAGCACTCTTCCAAATCGCTATCCAGGTGTCCCAACATTACTGGTTGAATGTCTTTCCTACTGATTCAAATGCCACCTTTGTTTTATACTAAATTCTGAAAACCTTTATAGAATTTTTCTATGCCTTTTTTTCTTTCCCTGTCCTCTCTCTGTCTCTATTTCTGTCTACCTCTCTCCCTCTCTCTCTCTCTCTCTCCTTTTCTCTCTCTTTTTGAAATTTGGATACTGGGCCTAGTTCTTTACACTGAGCTACATTCTTAACCCTTTGTATTTTTATTTACATTGAAATATGGTTTCTCTAAGTTGCTGAACCTGGGCTCAAACTTGTGATCCTCCTGCTTCGGCCTCCTCCCAGAGTACTACGATCAGAGATGCTCCACTCTGCCAGGATACACCAGGATTCTTACAGCAGGGTTATATCTCTAATTATCACATACTTGTACTATGCTTTAATAATTTACCTATGTCAAAAATATTCTCCACAGTTCTCAATGATCTCCAGTTAGCTTTTAAAGTAAAAGGTTTCTTTCCGTTGCATTTTCTGTTTTACTGAATAAACAGAACAGATTGACCCTGAAGAGAACTGACATCCAGGCACTGGATGTTCCACTGAGACTTTCTGCCCGTGTGTTCAGTTTGTTATCAGGGTAATCTAGTTACTTGCTAATAAAATAAACAGGGAAGTATATTTTTATTAATGTCTAGAACCGCATAAATAGACAAGTTTCTTAAGGATTTGATTGAACTCATATAAAAACTCCTTTTGGTCTATCAACTTTTTTTTTTTTTAATCATGGTCTCACTTTGTAGTTCAGGCTGGCCCTCGGCTCACTATGTAGCCCAGGCAAGCCTTGAACTCAGCAATCCTCCTGCCTCTGCCTCCTGAGTGCTGGAATTACAGGCGTGAGCCACCACGCCCGGCTGGTCTAGCAACTTTTAAAAAATACTAATTTAAAATACTAATTTAAAATACATCCATGGCTGTTGGAATATTCTTTGTTAATCTACGTTTTTTCAAGTCAAAATTTCTTTCTAAAAAATCTACCTTTAAATGAAGTTTGCCTCCTAGTAAATATATCTTTTTTAAAATCTGGCTTTTTCTTCTTTTGCTCCTCTTACGTCCTTCCTTTTTCCTCCTTCCCTTCCTTCTGACCCTGGTTTACCTGACTCAAGAGCAGTCTATTTTGATATTTTAGGTGTTTGGTTCTCAGTGTCTTTTGAGAGCCCTGCTCCTGGAAGCACAGCTGTTCTCACTTCTGTCTGTACTCAGTCACCAGCGGGGATCTGTGCTGGCTGCTCAGCCTCCGCCCACCTTCCTGTGAACAGCCGCTCCACACGCAAGAGCAGCTCCCGCCACATTTGTGCCGAAGGCCCAGACTTCTTGACCTGGACCAGAATAGATGCGGGCACTTGGCTCCAGCCATGCTGGTCAGATCTCTCCTGGGAACTCGGGGTCGTGGGTCAGACATGCTAGTTAATGCTGGTGCATGTCTACAGAGACAGTATGGACGGCGTGACTGCTCATCCCTTGATATTGTTAGTTAAACTTCTGTGCTACCTTGAGGTTCAATTCCCACCCTACTTACCAAGACAATGTTAGCATGTGTGTGTGTGCGCGCGCGCGAGACAGAGAAAGAGGGAGAGAGAGAGAGAGACCCCTGCAAAACTCAACATAGGAAGGAACCATGAAGTGCTAACTAAGAACAGGAACTGCAGAGGCTGCAGGGAGAGGGTGGTGGCGACGCCCACAGCTCCAGGGTTCGGAGGAGTGACGGGCTGCCTTCACAGAACCGGAAGAGCTGTCTGGTCCTGGGACTCCCGGCCTCTCCCTTTGTGTTTCTTGCGATCAGAAGCAGCCTGGCAGGAACTGGTGACTCCCAGGGTATCCAAAGGATGGTTCTCGCTAGGGCAGGCAGAGACTTGGAGGGCTTCTGAAGGGAGCCGGGCACAGAAGCAGGAGGGTGGGTGGGTGTGTGCCTGTGTGACAGGAGTACGTGAGATTCCCATTTTTATGACACATCTGTGACAATAAGAAATGCTTCATGGTCCCAAAGGGACAGACGGGCAATGCCACCTACGACTCGGAGGCCATGTTCAGGAGGCACATTGCCCTCAAACACGCCCATGAGCTCCGGGCTTTGTAGAGTGCTGGGGTGGGGGGTGGGGTGTCCTGGAAAGCTGGAAAGGACTCGTGGAAGGTGCTTTCCTGTCTCCAGTGGCTCGCAGGCAAGCCAGAAAACTAGGAAGACTAGACGTGGTCGACTGAACAGTGAACCCCGAAGATTCTGTCATCACCCCTGGGCCCCGGAACTGGCCTCACTGAGGGAAACCGCCTTTGCAGATATGTCAGGTGAAGACATGTCTGAAGACATGCCCTCATTATCAACTGTGCTGGACGCCGAAGACGTGAGTGGACCTGAACGGGCTGCCTTGTGCCTTCCCGGCAGGTTTTCAAACCTTGATTGTCCACCCCGTCTCGAACCCCTCACGGCTGGTGCCCAGACACGAGTCATTGTATCTGGAAACGTGACACGCACCAGCCATACCTTGCCTGTCACCAGGTGGCTAGGCATGTCGCCCGCTGGCTGCCGGCTGAGTCGCAGACGAGAAACCTGCTTCTCCAGCCCTGGGAATGGACTCTCACCCATGAGGACAACAGAGAAGGCACAGAAAACTTGTTGCCAGTGCCTGTGACCCTGTGGTCCAGGCCGGGTGGATCAAGGGCTGCAGCCCCGTAGGTAAGCGGGACAGGTGAGGTGAGACAGGTGAGAAGAGGACGCTCAGCAGCCGGAAACGCAAGTGTAGCAGGTGCCTGCTTAGCTGCCTTTAAAGCACGGTGCGCGGCCAATGAACCTCTTCAACAAAGCCGGGGCTCCTTCCGGCCCGCAGCCCAGCGGTCCGCCTGCTCCGCGCTGCGTCAAAGCCATCCTGGGGACCTGGGGACGAGCCCAGCGCCCCCAGCCTGCTGCCTGCGGTCACGCGCTCCTGCCACCAGCGCGCAGTGGCCCAGAGCCAAGGCGGGCGGCCCTCAGCACCGGGGCTGCGTGGAAACGAAGCAGAGAAAAAGCGCCCACGCCCGCGATGAGCTGTGGAAAAGGAGCCCGGGACCCGCTTTTGTTCTCTGGGAATAACGGGCAGGGGGTGGTGGTAGTTTAGAGGGCAGGGACTTGTCTCACGGGGCACACCGGGCTGAGGCCGGAGCAGGGAGCAGAGGACTCCAGCAGAGATGCAGAGGAGTACCGGGGAGTGCGTGGCTCGGCTGTGGCGGGGTGGGAGGCCACGAGGCGCTGAGGTCCCAGGGGGCGCCATGCAAGAGTGCGGAGGCCTCGGCAGGAGGTTGGCCTTTGGTTTAAAACTCCCCGGGCTCCTAGCCGGGCGTGGTGGCTCACGCCTGTCATCCCAGCACTCGGGAAGCAGAGACAGGAGGATTGCTGAGTTCGAGGCTTGCCTGGGCTACATAGTGAACTCAGAGCCAGCCTGAACTACAAAGCGACACCCTGTCTCGAAACAAACAAACAAACAAACAAACAAACAAAAACCACCCCGGGTTCCTAGGAAGGGCTCCTCCCACCTCTGGGCGGAAGCCGCTCCTTTTAGTTACCATGCTCCACACGTTTCGAATACACCTGTGCTCGTGCCCCGCGACCCAGACAGCGGCACCGGCTCCGTGCTCCGAAGAGGGGGCATCAGAACGGCGCTCCTCGGTCCCCTGCGCCTCACCCGCCCCCTGCCACACAGGCCACAGCCCAGCTCGGGCGCCAGAACCCAGAGGTGGCTCCGCAGCAGGCACAGCATTTCCGCGCTGCTCAGCTCCAGCCGGGAGCGCAGGCCCTCTGGCGACCCTCTGAGCCACCTATGACTGTAGATCGTGGTGGCCTAGACACAGGTGGGCATAGTTGTACATCCGTCTGTGACATGCATGTATGCACCCAAATGCTAGATACATATACCTCTATGATAATACACAATATATATTCTATTATCTTAATGTATATATATATATATATATCATGTCGATGTGAAAGAGACACATGTATAATGCAGAGTATAAACTATATAAATTATGTATATAAGCATACATGGATCCACGCTGTATGGATCCTCCATCCATGTAGGAAAATATACATTTGTCCCTAGCACTCATGTATATATGTATATTCACGCCTGTGCATATAACTATGAAATGTACTAGCAAGTTATGTGCATAAGATGATGGTTAGCTCATTCTTCCCTCCCCTAAATACTTCCTAAGAACCTACAGTTCTCCGAAGTAGTTGTTCTTGATGGTGAGAAATGCAGCAGCGAGGAGAACAGAGCTCAGTCCCTGCCCAGAGGGGGAAGCGTAAAGCACTACAAGGAGTAAATGGCAGGATAAAAACGACAATTACTGCCAGAAAATTAAAGCACCAAAGCGGGCTGAGGCTTCCGATGTGTGTGTGGGGAGAGGCAGCCGCGGCTTTTTCAGTTTTTAGTTCTATTAGCTCCTGTTCGCAGCATACGAGGAGCACATCCTCGTGGGGACTGAGGCAGTTCTAGGCGGCCCCGCCCTCTTGGCGCGTGCGCCCCCCCGCCCCCGTCTCTTCATCTCCCTCCCATTTCAAAGAGATCCATCTCCCTGTTTCCTGTTACCGCTTTTATTTTGCTCCTTATTTGATTTTGGTTTTCTCACATAAGAGAAACCTTGCGATGTTTAACCCTGTGTCTGATTTATTTCCCCGAACATCATGGCCTCAAGAGGCACCCATTTCCTCCAAAGAACGCAAGTCTCTCCTCTGTATGGCACAGTAGCGCTCTGCCCTGTACAGACGCCGCATTTCTCCGTCTGCTCGTCTGCTGATGGCCACGGGCTGCTTCCAAGATGCAGCTCTTACAAGGTGTGCTGCTATAAACACAAATATGCACGGGTCACTGTGCTGTGATGTCATTAGTTCTTCTGGGAAGATGTCTAGAGGAGAGTGGCTGGGTTTGTAATCTTAAATAGAACGGTACAGAGAGTCTCCCCGTCTTTGGAGCAGAGACATGCACAAAATAGGAGAGCGAGCTCAGCCATGTGGGTAAAGAGGGAATCCCAGGCAGAGGACAAGGTGCAAAGGTCCTGCGGCAGGACATACTGAGGAGGGGCACTACGGCCGGACAGCAGGTGGGCGGAGCCTGGTGGCACTGCAGTGCCACTGTGAGGCTCTCCTGTTCCGCACCCACTCCGTTGTCACTGCTCATGAGTTGCTCCAAGCCTGCTTTTCCACCAAGTCTCAGTTCACCCATCAGCGACCTGAGAAGCCCTCTCGGGTCCCACCAGATCCAAGTGACTTTTCTTCACAGTTCTGCTGCCTCATTTCATGCTGCCCAGTTAACTGCTGGAGATATGTGTTTGCTCATTCAGCATAAATCACAGGTTACAGTTTGCTAAACTTTGTAGTTCAGGCTGGCCCTGAGCTCACTATGTAGCCCAGGCAAGCCTCGAACTCAGCAATCCTCCTGTCTCTGCCTCCCGAGTGCAGGGATTACAGGCATCAGCCACCACACCCAGCAGTGTGGGATGTGGTACTGATTGCTGGTGGGCGTGAGTCACCACACCCAATATCATATCATTGTATGTGGTTACCGGGATCAAACCAGGGACCTTGCGCTTGCTAGGCAGGTGGTGGAACCACTGAGCTAAATCTCCGGCTCCATCCGTGGAAATTTTGAAGGCAGAGACAGAGACTTCCTCTAGGACAGACTAAGAAACAAACTTGGACCAGAGAGAACTAGTCTGCTTAATGCGGAAGACTGTGAGACGGGAAAAGGGTGTGGTGGAGTCTTAACACAAACCCCATAAAAGATGCAAGTAAATCTGGCAGCTGTAGGACTAGAGGTAAAAGTGAATAGTAAATTATTGATTCAATTACATTTTCAGTAAATAATAACAGAGGAGGTACCACATCTTGCCTTCTGCAAACTGGTGAGTCCTCACTCTCTTTCCCAAACTGACCTCTTTATGCTAAAAATTATTAGAGGTCATCCATGTTCTTTGCCACAGGAGTAAAATGTACCGTGAGTACAGCAAAGATACTCTGTACTTGTTTCCAACATGGAGTTTTTGGCTAGGAGAATTGGGCAGGGAGCCTGGATAACGAAAGTAAGGACAAAGTGATTTTTATCATATTTCTGATTAGTGGGACTTTGAATTTTCCTTTTTATACTGACACAGGACTTGGTGATCCATATATTGAGTTTATCGTGTGCACTACCCCTGAAAAGCAAGGTAAGGGAGCATTCTCCTCATTCTAGAGGAGAAACTGGCTTGGGGTTAAAGAGATTTAGGGTCAAACAGTGCCATGCAGGGTCCCGAAGCCAGCTGGCTGTCTGACTGTGAATTTAGCTCTCCCTATTCTAACCTCTTTACCAAATGGACTCCCTCCCCAGAATAGCTCACTCCCTCTCAAACAGGAGGAATGGGTTCCAAAATAGGCCTTTCTAGAATTATATTTGTAATAATATAGTGATCTAATTATCCCATACGTCATCATCTGGGAGCATAAAACATCTTGGCTGTCTCAGCAGCTGAGTTTTCTAGCAAACACACAGCACAGTCCCACCACCAGCATACACGTGTGTGTGTGTGTGTGTGTGTGTGTGTGTGTGTGTGTGTGTGTATGTCTTTCCCAATGGGCCAGGAGCTCGTCAGGCCAAAGTGCATATTACCCTTTTACCTCAGGGTCTAGCACAGCTTGGTGGCACATTGTAGACCTCAGTAAAGGTTTGTGAAATGAATGAATGAACGACAACAGAAAAAAAAAATCCTCCTTAAGGATACCTCACAGTTCTCCTTCAGCTCCCCTCCAATGTACCGAATGGCTTATTAATTATAGATGGAAATGGAAGCACTGAAACAGAAGCTGATGTGGGCATAATCACACCCTGTGTTTGCATGATCATAAGTAGATTATTAAAAATGGATAAGACAGCCATAATTGGGCTCCAGCCTACCAGAAATCTTAGAGGAAGCAGATGGAGCATTTGGGCATTTTCTGTGCTTTAATCTAAACCAGCAGGAAAAAAAATTGATTAGAAGATTGTCTTTCACATTCCATTATTGATGTCCGGGCTATCATTAGCAAATGGGTCACCCTAAGAGCTTCCCCCAGCACAGAATCAAAGACATGGGGAATTTATTTAGAGAGAGTTAAACTTTGTTCTGTGTGTCAGGCTGCCTTCAGAGCTTGGGCATTTGGCCAAACTTGTAAGTGAATTTTTCCCTAAACACATTTCCCTTTCATTTTGAAATGGGGCTGGAAAGGAAATTATATCAATGCATTTTCTGCTGTTTATGCTTTAAAATCATCTCAAATACTCATCAAGAGGCTATGGAAAAATAACAGGGAGGAGAAAGGAAATCATCAAAAGGCATCTAGTTTGAAGGAAGATGACAGTGGTCAGTAACAGGTTGTGGAAAGACACGAAGAATAACTTGTGAAGTAAACAGTGTATGTTTTCCTGTGGAAAAGGTATCACTGTGGAAAGTACTGATATTATTTTCATCACTATACTTTACACCAGGAAATCGCACACCCAGTTAGAGGAGTAAGACCCGATGTTTTCAAACAAGGTGTCTCTGAGCCCCTTTAAGCTTCATACTCAAGGTGGGTGATGCTAACATACACCTGTGGGGGAAGCAGAGGGTGCACGAGGTTTTGAAGGCACAGTTACACAGGTCCTGCCTTACAGTGGCTTGACGGAGTTTTCAACTTTATCATGTTTTGAAAGTGGTACATATTCTACATATTCAGTAAAAAGTACTTTGATTTCTTTTCTTTCTTTCTTTCTTTTTTTTTTTTTTTTTGAGACAGGGTTTCGCTTTGTAGTATGTGGTACTGATTGCTGGTGGACAGGAGCCACCAAGCCCGGTATGCGATGTATGCATTTGTGACTTATGATATTTTCGGCCTACAGTGGATTTATTGAGGCTTAATACCCAATAAATATCATCTGAACCTGAAACACACAGAATTACACCGGGGGTGTATTAGAGGTAGCAGCAGATGGAAGGTTTTGGGTTGAACTTATGCAGCACCTCTTGGAAATGTTTTAATTTTTTTTCACCCATCGCCCACAGCCTTCAAATCTGAGAGTGGCCACACTTTCAGAAATGACCCAGCTCTGTCCTCGCATAGAAAGGCCCAGAGAAGAAATGAGACACACCCGAGCTAGAGGAAAATCCAGGGTAGAAGGCCAGCCGAGGGTTCTGCTGGCAAAGAGCTGCTTCCTCGGGGTTCTTGGAGGTTGCTGCCAACTTGGTGATACAACAGCTACCAAGCAGGGGAAGACATGGATCCCACCTGCTCCTCCAGTCAAGCCACCGCCCAGGAACGGACTTCACCAGCCCTTTGCGTCAGAGATGCTCAAAGCCAAGGAGGTCGAGGGTGGGGAGTGCCCGATTTCTTAGCAGCAGTGTATGCTCTGTGGGCATCCCGGGGACAGAATACACATTTAAGTTTGCATTATTGATCGCACATTAGCTATGAGATTTCTATTTCTGAGAAAAGACAGAAGAATGAAGATTTACAGACTCATAGAGGCAAAAATAATCTGAGGAAACTGGCTCAGGACTGGCAGCTCAAGGAAAAAAATTGCAGCTTGCAGAAAGAAACATCGAACAACGACATCTTGGAGGTTTGCCACTTGTGACAAGTCCACCCGGCACCTTTATATAATTAGCTAAAGCGCCCCTTCCTCAGAACGCTACTTTTATCTGTTGGAAAACTCTAAGATATGCAAATCTATGGTGTGATCCGGGTCCTCCTAAAGGTGCAGGGCAGTGCTGTGCGCAACCTGCCTGACCTTACATGGCTGCCCTACTAAGTCAGTCCACGACTTACCGTGCAGAGAGTTTTTGCAGAACCAAATAGAGAAATCTTCCACAATACGTATCTATTCTTTATGAGAGGCCCCCCATGCAATCTCCTTTCTTAAAGTCATGGTATCCAAATGTTTCTTCTTAGGTTTCTGGTGAGGGCAGCTCTAAATCCCTTGTTTAAGAAGTGAGCAGGTGACCTGTATTTAACCAGGCAGAATGTCCACCCCTTAGATGTGATGAAGGATTTAGAAGTGAGCATACGATTCGATCTGAACTGATGATCAATGGCTGGACTCTTTCTAGGGAAGCTGGGAGCAAAGAAAATGTTCTTTCTCTGCTTCTTGGAGTTGTGAGGAAGTGGGGGATAAGGGTTGAAACAGTAGCAAGCATAATGCTACCCTGAGAAGGAAGGGGATGAAGGAAACAAGAGAGACAGACAGACACACAGAGAGAGGTTGTCCCTAACATTCTGACACTCCCCCACAGCCTCCCCATTTCTCAGCTATGACAGACAAGCTACATCTCCTTCTTGCTTCAACCAGCCTGGGCTTGTTCTAAGTCGCCTGGATAGAAGAGTCCCAAGCTCCACCCGTGGCAGCGGATTTAAGGGAAGGCTTGGCAGGGACAGAGGAACAGAGACGGAGAAGGATTGTCTTGACGAGCCTCCGGAGCTCCGGAGCAGGGCAGGGCCTCTCGGTGTCTGGAGGTCGCGGCGCCCTGGCAGGGTTAGGGGCGTCCACGTCCCCCAAGGTGGTAGGGCTCCCTGGGGAGATGGAGGAAGCTCCCACACTGGGGGGGGGGCGGACACTGGGGTTGCTGAAAACCTGCCCCGGTGGCCTCGTCAAAGGTGGGTAAGTCACAGCCCAAAGCTGGGACTGCCTGTGGCCTCCCCTCACTTCTGCATCTGCCAGTCCCTGCACTTGCAACATCCTCCACCTTGAAGTCCACATGGGAGAAAACTGCTAGAGGAATCCACTGTTTTCTACTCGGAAAAAAATACCAGACATGGATAAAAGTTTCATCAATTAAAAACAGTAAAAAGGGAGGAAATGAAACCTCTGACAAATGCCTGTGTCATAAAATGGGCAGAGGAAAAATGTGCCTTTGGAAAGATTTGCTGCAGGAAATAGAAGTAAATTGCCACAGCATTTCCGTTGAGCTTTCAAAAAATGGTTTAAAAATGCAGCCTCCATGAACTAAAATATAGATGAGATGAGAAGACGAAGAGATGAAAATAATTACGGCATGGAGGCAGAAACAAATTAACCCATTTAAAATACATTTGATACAGCAACAGCTAAATTCACAATGTAGCAAAGCAACTCAGTGAGAATGAGAACAAGTTAAAGAAGTTTCCACAGGATTCAGAGGAAGAGAGTAAGGTGCAAAAAGAGGAGGGATGGGAGACATTGAAAACAGACAGTGTGAATATACAGCACATAGAAAATGTAGCCCTGTGCCCAACATACCAAAACAAATGCAGCACCAATAATACTTTGTATGAGAAAACAGTTTCTCAATTAATTCAAATCTGCATCTATGTGCAGAAAAGTATAAGAATCATATAAGAAAAATTCATAAAGAGACCAAACCTGTACAAGCATACTGGTCAATTTCTTATTTCAAAGAAAAGAACTTTACACTCAGGGAAAAGGCTGATAAAGAAAAAGCAAACCAGCCTGACCTCAGATATCACCTGCATGGCCTTAGACATCAAAGATAATGTCATGTTTTGGGGGTTCTGGAAGCTCACACCCCATATTCTGCACACCTAGCCAAAGTGTTGCTCAAAGCAACAAGAAAATATTCTTCAATATTTTAGGACTTGGAAAATTTAGTGCAGTCTACATCATCGAAGTAAGACTCTAACCAACCATCAGCTGACTCAACATGCAATTGTGAGACTGCGTCCCCGTGCTGATGAATCGAAAAGCTGGATGAAATGGATGGTTTTTCTAAGAAAAAAAATCAAAATCATCATAAATCATCAAAAATGATGAAAGGAGAGCCAGCCTGCCTAGATCATGGACTGTGGCAGGCCTCTCGCTTGACCAGACAACCAGCCTCACAGGATACCCTGCCTCTGTGGATTTTATCTGTTTAGGCTGCCAGCACTGGGGAGCTGCTTCCAGGGCAGTCTTGGGCTCATGGCAGCTTTCCAGTCTTGGAGGGAGCCCAGCTCCGTGCTGGCTCCTGCTACGAGTTTCTCTGCCTGTCCCATGGCTGACTCCACCAGGAGTAGGGAGGGAAATGGGCTGCCTTCCACGGAACCTTCATCCAGTCTCGTCTCCTCTGCACTGTTCTAGCAGAGATTCCTTGGGGTTGCTACCATACATGTGAAGCCATGATTCTGGAAGACAATTTTCTCCACACAGGGAAAGCTGGGAGTGGAACGTGGCTTCAGGATGACTCAAAGGAGCGGGGAACCTAGAGCCCTTGCAGTTCACAGTAGGGTTCAAGCTCCTAAGAGAATCAAATGCTGCCACAGATCTGGCAAGAGGTGGAACTGAGGCCGTGATCGCGGCAGTGAGGAACAGTGTCAGTTCAGACGGAAAGTCACTCATACACCTGCTGCTCACCTTCTACTGTGTTCGTTGCCTTTCTATCTATCTATCTATCTATCTATCTATCTATCTATCTATCTATCTATCTATCTATCTATCTATCTATCTATCTATACACATATATACTATATATACATTATATAATATATATAATGTATGTATGTATTGTGTTTGTTAATTATTCGGATCACAGATCTTTTCACAGTTTAGTTTGGGACAAAAACTTTCTTTTTTAAGGTTCTACGAGATGTGGAGATTTAACAGAGCACAAAAGGAAATACTTTTCGTGTCCTCTAAAAAGTGCAGAAAGAATTAACTTCCTCGGGGAACAGGAGTGACCAGGAAGGTCTGTGGTCCTGAGAGGTAGAGAATCTTCGCTGGAATGAAGCTGAGCTTCCGCGGAGAACACTAGTGCTAGCAACCAGCTGCAAAAGACTTTCAAACTGAATACGACAGAGAAGGGGAGGGGTCTGTGTGATGAAACAGTCAGTAAGGGCTTCGAAAGGCAAGAAGGAGGAAGACGGGATGCTGGAGGGAGGAGCCTTCAGGGCCCAAGTGACGTCTTTCTCTCGTGGGAGGCTAAGAACTGGGCTGGCACAGTGGTGCACACCAGTCCTCCTGACTACTGAGAATACAGTAGGATCACGCTCTTTAAGCCATCCTGCACAACTTGATGGGATCCTGTCTCAAAATAAGAAATGTTTCAGGAGCTTGAGAACGTAACCCAGGGCTCCCTGTGTTCAATTCCCAGAGCTGGCAGGAGGAGTGGGGGAAACTGAACTTGTCCACAGCGGCTCCCACACCTCTGCCAGAGGGCATCTTGGCCAGGGACTGGGCCAAGGAGAGCAATCTAAGCTTGGCCGGGAGGAGCTGTTTACTGTGCTTGCCTGGTCAAGCAGGGGTCTCTCCCATCCACCATGCTAGCTGCCCTTTATCACCGCAATAATGCTTCATGTAAGACTTCCCACAGAATTCAGAGGTTTCAAGCAGCAGTCGCTTTATTTTGGTGCATGTATCTACAAGTAGGCTGGTGGCTTACTGGTCTAGATCCAGGCTTCTTAACCTTAGCAAAACTGACATTTTGAGCCAAATAATTCTCTGTTATGGGAACCAAATTATGGGATGTTTAGCAGCATCCCTGACTTGTAGCCACTAGTATCCTCCTCCAAGCTGTGAGAACTGGAGTGTCTCCAGACATGCCAAATGTTTTCAATATGCAAAATCACTCTTGGTGGAGAATCAGTGGTCCAGTGGAGCATCAGTGGTTCCCGGGGCTTCAGTAAGAGCTTCAGGTTGGGTCTGGCCTGTTTCATCTGTCTCCCATCCTCTCTGAATCAACTGCCCACCAGAGAGATGCTTTTCTCAGGGGCAGTTTCAGGAGTGCAAGGAAGCCAGTCCAACTACACAGCCACATTTCCAACCTTTGACATATTACATCCCAGTTGACATCCCTGTGAGCAAAGCATGCCACGTGGTCAGCTGGACCGATGGGGTAAAGAAGGGGTCAGCCCAGCGCAGGGAAGCGGGGAATATTTAGGGAAGAATCATCCAAATGATGTCAGCCATCGACACTGTACTTGGTTTAAACTTCTATTAATCTAGGGCAATGTTCTTTAACTTTCATCTTACACCATCCTAGAGAATATCCAAGGTATATGATACAATAAGTCGGGAGTGAGAGACTCCAATGGGTCAGAAGAAAATGGGTTCCTTCACCACTTACTGGCCATTGGATTGGAGGAGGTCCTTTGATTCCTCTAAGACTTTGTTCCTCATCTATACAGTGAGGCTAAATCAGTTTCTCCCAAATAGTGTTGACTTGTGGGTGAAGTTACATTATGCATCGAGTATATATAGTTGATAATCTCCAAGATGATGCTGTAAGTCCTGCGCCTCCCTTGAGTCTGATTTCCCTTCCCTCGAATCTACATTGGCGTCAGGGACTTGCTTGACCAATGAGGCAAAAGTGACACCGTGAGACTCCTGAGACCAAGTCTTAAGAGGACCTCTCTTTGTGCTTGGACTTTCTGGAAAATCTGCTTCTGAAATCCTCCATCTCAGAAGATGGCTGCTCTGTTCTGAGGAGCCCAAGCCACATGGAGAAGCCATGTGCAGCCCCAGCCATGTGAGTGACCACCCTGAAACTAACTCCAGTGGAATGTCCGGTTGGCTACAGCCCCAGGTGACGTGTAACTCTCCCTGTGGGGGAGGCGTTAAACAAGACCTGCTCAATGAGCCAAGTCACATATGGAATCACAAGAGCTAATAAGTTATCGGTTTAATTAACTAAATGTTAGGGTGGCTTGTTACACAGCAAGAGAAACCAGAGAGAGTCACACCACTGCAAGGTATTATTTTCAGGGCTAAGTGCTTGGGAGAAAACCACATTAATTCAATCCTAGTATATATAGTTAAAGGGGTGAACAATTGTGGTTTACGCCTCTCAGTAGACATTTTCCTTCATAGGCTAGTGGAGCAATCTATACTGCTTTAGAGGGGCTGCCTTTTCCCTACATGGAAATGGATTCCTATACTGAGTTGCCAGTTTTAGGAGATTAAAAATATAGGATATCCAGTTGTCATTTTAGTATGGCCATATTACCCAATGCCAGGGAATTGGAGCTGAGTCCCAGGATCTGTGTGGGAGCTCTTTGAGGCCACTCTGCCTCTTTTGTTGACTTGAGTACTGTGAACTTATTTAGAGAATTTGAGAATGGAAATAAGCCAGTGGAATCAGGTTTGCAAGATGGACTGTAATGGCTTGCTTAGGACCCTATCAAGCCTTTCCTGAAGGTGTTTCAGGTAGAAATGTAGAGAGGTAAAATACGTTACTATATTCGCTTTTCAGTTCTGCATCAACTAGGAAGCAGATGTCAAGACCAAACCTCTGTCAGCTGGGTCCCTGAGAGACCACAGCAAATGCAGGTGTCCTGTTCACCTTGAGGCCTTGAAGCATCCATAACAACATACTTTTGCTGTGCTCAGCCATCAACACGTTGGAGTTACTTGCTAATGCAGTAGCATATTCTGTCTAAAGAACAACAACTGGAGCTGGACAATGACATGGTTGATATTCTCCAGTGTGTATAGGACAAGCTATAACATATTTGTTCTGTAAACATTTTAGTAAAAGGTCTGTTTTCCCTGTCGCGTACTCTTAAGTCTCTGGTAGGTAAGCTTATTTACGCTGGTCCTATGTAGCCCAGGCAAGCCTCGAACTCAGCAATTCTCCTGGCTCTGCCTCCTGATAGCTGGGATGACAGGCGTGAGCCACCAAGCCTGGCATTTGTGGTATGTGGTACTGATTGCTGGTGGGTGTGAGCCACCATGCCTGGTATTGTTGTATGTAGTTACTGGGATCAAACTAAGGACCTTGTGCTTGCTAGGCAGGCACTGGAACCACTAAGCTAAATCTCCGGCCCCAGGCTGGTTTGTTTTAAAGAGAAAAAGGCCTGAATTTTATTGAAGAGATTAGCACATTATCTGTGAGCTTCTGTTGGCCAGCAACGGTTAAAGAACATGGCCAACTCCCTGCAGAAGGTGGCGGAGCCCTAAGTACCGGAGAGCAAGACAGTATCTGCTACTGCTACTGTGTAGAGCACATTACCTGCTTCTTGTCTCTCTGGGTGTTTAAACTTGTGGTACGGAAGATCATTCCCATTTCTTAGATAAGAAAAACAAGGCACAGAGAGGGAAAAACATCAGTCCAAAGCACAATGAGTTAGTGGCATTGTCCAAATCTGCTGGGTTTAAAATGTTCAAAATGTGAATGTTTTTAAAGACTCTCAGGTTGAATGCAAGATTTTGGAAAGCAGCTGGATAATTTTATAGCGTGTATAACCTGCTGCTAAGATGAATGCAATCAATCTAAAGGCCCCAGAAAATCACCACAGTCCATGGTACAATGTCAGGTTTCCGCACTCAGCAGCGGGCGCGGGGATAATCATATAGCCTCATGTTAAGTCGCAGCCTTTCTAACAGACAGCAGAGAACAAAAGCAGAGAGAAATAACTTGGAATACTAAGAGTACTTCTCCAGGAGACCAGCAGGGGGGAAGGCGAGTGAGAAGTCACAGAGTCCCTGAGACTGAGCACGGAGAAACAGAGCCAGGCAGTGGGATGCTGAGGCGTGTGAAAGGAGAGAATTCTTTCCAGAGGCATTCAGAGGAGGAGATTTCACAGCTACTCTCAGAAGCAACCCTGATGCCTTTAAAAAATGCCAGATGAAAGTTGTTTTTTAGCAAGAGCTAAAGCTACCATCTTTCACTCCAGTCTATGATGAACTCCAGTTATTTATTTTAAAATATTTGACAGAACACCTATAATGTGTTGGATGGTATTGGAAATAACAATCCAGGAGAGGAAGCTAATACTTACTGAGTATCTACTCTTGAGACTGTCCTGGAAACACCTTATATTTCCTCACTGGGTCCCTAGAACAATGTTTACAAATATACTTGCCCTTGTTTTCCAAATGGGGAAACTGAGGCTCAGAAAATAAAAGTGACTTGCCTAGGGTCAAATAGTCTGTAAGTGGAAGAGGCTCCTCTGGTGTCCAAATCCACATTCTCTCAGCTACATCTTT
>PVIC010015407.1:0-35243 GCA_004025085.1 Thryonomys swinderianus
TTCCTTCTTTCTTTCCTTCTTTCTTTCCTTCTTTCTTTCCTTCTTTCTTTCTTTCTTTCTTTCTTTCTTTCTTTCTTTCTTTCTTTCTTTCTTTCTTTCTTTCTTTCTTTCTTTCTTTCTTTCTTTCTTTCTTTCTTTCTTTCTCTTCCTTCCTTCCTTCCTTTCTTTTTTTTTCTTTCCTTCTATCTTTCTCTTTCTTTTTTGAGACATTCTCTCCCTTTGTAGTTCAGGCTGGCCCTGAACTCACTATATAGTCCAGGCTGGCCTTGAACTCACAGAAATCCTCTTGCCTCAACCTCCTGAGTGCTGAGATGACAGGTATGAGCCACCATGCCTGGCTTGTTTCTTATTTTTATAAGAACAATGCTGCAATAAATGTCCTAGTGTACTCTTTATACAAGAGAATAATGAAATCTATTTATGTGCAGTGAATACCTTTGTATATTCTATGCACTTTTACAAATTCCCTAATCCGATTCATTGTTTCAATTAAAACATTTTTAGAATTTTAGAAGTTTGAAATATAACTCTTAGACATACATTTTATAAGAAAGGGATTCTATTTTGCTGTTTGCTTCCAAATACAAAGGAAGAAAAAATATTTCTAGTGTATAGAGACACCTACTCGTGAGGCTTATTCTGAGATTAGCAGTGATAATATAAATGAGATATCACAGGGTGAAAGGAAGAGTATCTGACCTGCTATCTTTATTTTCTTGTAATTCTGTGACAAAAGCTTTAGGGCTTATGGGAATATTTATGCCCAAAATACCCACTAAATCTCACAAAAAGATGGAGTGGACCTAGAAGAAGGTCCTTACACAGAAGATCCATACTGTTGAGGAGAGGAGTAGTGACATGGCTTCCTACCAGAACACATGCAATTCGTGAAGGCATCTCAAAAGAGCACCAAATTCTGATCTAGATGGAAGGCTGTTTCTTTGTCTTCATGGTCTGGTCCTGATTATCAGTTACAAAGTGCTCTTAAGTGCTTATACCTTGGTGATGATGTCATTCAAATTTCCGAGGAAAAGGAAGGAAACCAGTGTTAGAAATGGGCCATTTTCTGCTTTTGCTGAGACCCTAGTCAAGGGGAGAGAAAAGCTATGCTTAATACTAGGAGGGTTGAATTACAGCATTGAGCTATTGACACTTACTGCTTCTCTGTTGGCTGGTTGCCGGAAGATATCACCATCAGAATGATCCCATGACAATTCTCCATCCCCTGTTTATTAAAAAGGAATAAAGAAAAAAATCACACATATATAGAAGAGAAAACTATCACCCTTGTACCCAGCCACATTTTTAGTGTTATAATTCAAAAGTTCTAATATGTTTTAGCTCTTAGGGGTGCTTTTCAATAAACAGTGCTGAAAGATATCCCTGGGTGTGCCACATCGTTGAAAATAACTGTGAATACAGTTGCCTGCTGCTTTCTAAATAAGCCAACTAGCAGTATCATCCAGAATTTAGCAAATACAAAATAGTCATTTTCCACCTTAATATGGCTATGATGATCACATTTGCTTATTTTACTCCAGTGCCGGTTAAAAATTTTGCAGATCATATATAGCTTGTGTTTAAACTAACATTAAACAACGAGTCTTGAGGATTTTGTCTGTCATGAGTCATTAAGTTCACCACTGTGTCTCTGAGAAGTTATGAGTTGACTAAATTAAGGTGAAACTTGCTGTAAGTATAGAATTTACATAACAAATATACAAGAGGCTCTCCCTTATTTTTGCCTGACACATGTTTCTCTGGGTCTATGTGATCCACACATAGAAGAGCAAACCCTTTTCATTGCTGTCTTTCAGAGGAACTTCTTTTACAAGGACGGCTGTACTTCAAGATTTGGGAACAACAAATATACAACAGACACCAATATTTGAATAAGTAAAATAAAAAAAGGGATAATTTCTAAGAAATTTGTGTTACCCCTGACCAAACAAGCAAGCAGACAAAGCTTGGTCTTAGAGATGCATGCACAACTGCAAATGAATGCCATTTAAATTATATATGTGGCTGAAGATAAACAAAATACTCAGCCAGATTCTTCATGGGATAACAAGAAACACAGAAATGCACACTCATAAAGAATTTTCTGATAGGGTTCCAACAACTTAAAACTAAATTGTAATATGTTCATGGTTTGAGCATGTGTTAGGGAGGTTTATGTTATACCATTGGTTTTTAGTTTCTTGGAAAAGATCTGAAAATTAGTTTGATGATAACAGTAGAATCAAGCAGTCACTTATAACAGAAAAAGACTTTAATCATTAGTGATTCAAGAAAAATATCATGGAAAAATTATGAGCCTTGAAGATTTAATTCCGATTGCTAGGTTACACTTAAAACATCACTTTGATTGAATCATCACACCATTACTAGATCAAAACCTTGAGTGAGTTCCCGTGGAAGACTCTGTGAAAGCAGCCCCCACATTACCCTCACTGAACATCTAATTACATTCTATGCATTTCTTTCAGCTGCATTATGATGAGAACACTTTAATCTCCCAGGTTCTTCTTTGAATATGTGGTGCTCCTTCTTGCGTCTATGCTTTATTTATTTATTTATTTATTTAATTGTTTGTTTATGAGCTGGGGCCTTACTAGGGTGCCCAAGATAGTTTCAAACTCCTGGGGTCAAATTGTTCTTCTGAGTCAGCTTTTGAGCAGGTGGGACTAAAGGTATGTTCCTGGCTTTATGTTTTTCTTATGAAATTATCATCCCATCTCACATGCCTCAGAGTTCCCTTATGCCTATGAAAACCATTTACCTTTCTCTTCTCTACAAAGTATTTTTAAATGTCACTTATATACTACTGTATGGTTGAAGCTTTTAGCATCTGGTAGCACTTAGAAATGTAGAGGACTTTAGGAATAAGTTTGGTCAGTTACTAGATGGAGAGACCAAGGCTCAGAGCAAGGAAGTACATACTTATAATAAAATAATGTAATTATGAGAATTAAATAAAAAAACTTAGGTTTCCTGGCTACCAAATTTGAAGAGGATAGGGTTAATTCTTTGTGTCACTCATGACTATGTCGTCATCATCTCTAACTGTGTCTTGTACACATTAATTAGTATTTGTCAAATAATGAAACTGAGAATTCTTCTCTGACCACTCTATTTCAATCTTTGTAATATTTCTTGTTCTTTCTTGTTGCTTTTTCTCCATAGCAATTATTATTATCTTACATTTTATGTATTGTATTTATTTTTGTTTTCCTCTACTAGAATTTCTCCATGTGAATAAGAATTTTAGTCAATTGTGTTCACTGATAAAATCTTATTACTATAATTGGCACATAGTACTCATTCAGTGTTTGTTGAACGAATAAATGAATGAGTGAATTCTGAAACATATTTTCTGCTGTTAAGTGTTTCCTACATCTACACTGTCTCTCCAGAACCAGTTTATAACTCTTGAAATGAGAGGCTATGATATCTTAGACCATCTACGTTTCTTTGATCACAACTCAAAGTGTAGTTTTTGGGCTAGAAGGATCAACATGACCTGGGAATTTGTTAGACATTCAAAAGTTTGGGCCTCATCTAAGATCTATGTTAGAGACTCTGGAGTAGGGGTCAATGATCTGAATTTTGACAAGCTCTCTAAGGAATTCTGGTATATACAAGAATTTGAGAATAACTGGTCTGGAGCACTTAGTATACTGCTTATTATACTTGAGGTTGTCAGTATAATATGTATTGAAGTAAACTGTAGTAAAGATGTAGAATTAAGTGTGTGGTCAATACTATAATTTTTGCTTGCATGTCTCTGAGTAAGGATGGTAGACAAAGCCTATATCAAGTGCTATGTGGACATTTTGAATGCCCACTGTAAAAATGAATAGGATTTTATCTTTAGTTATAACTAGGAAATATAGCCAAAGGTCAGTTAACGTGCACTGAAGATCTCTTAGGTAGAGTCTAATACTATATATAGTAGTAAGAGTAAAGAAATCAGGCTGAGCCCTTGTGCTCAGCATGTTTATGGCATTGTTAGAAGTAACAGGAAATCAATACAGGAAATAGCCTAAAGACACATGTGAATCAACAACTCAAAACACAAGTGAATTCTATATGCTTACAAGGTACTAAATGGGAAGAGTAAATAACCGGAAGTAGTTCTGAAAAGAATTCTAAAGATCTCTGTCATGTCTTTAGAAATAGATGGTCTAGGGTTCAAATGGACAGTGATGTGGGCAGAGTATTTGAATTGAAAGGAATAACATCTGTGAAAAATATTTTTGGAAAGTAACAAATCACAAACTGGAAGCAGAAAGTAATGTGTGGCTCGAGTGGAACCTTAAGATGTATAAATAAGAAATGGGGCTGGAAACTTCACTGGGAGACAGAGAAAGGGAAGAAAGGGAGAAAGAGTAGGGTGAGTTATTTAGGGAAATAGGAGTGGTAAATAATTGCTCCATGGACTTCTAAAATAGACTGAAAAATTCACATTTGATCCAGCTACTAATTTTCTATGGGAAGTCTTATGGTTAGAAGGGTATTTGCGGGCACTTCTTCTGGTAAAAGAGTGTAGATTAGCTGGGGATAAACTGAAACAATAGAGGCCAATCAGGAGGCTGCTATGGTAATAGGTAATAGGCCATGAATGTCTGCCCAGTAACAGAGAAGAATGGTTGAGTCAGAACTACTGCAGATAGAAAAGAAGATAAGTTTCTGATGGTATATTTGATCAAGGAAGGAGAAGAAAGAGAAGAAAACATTATAAAATAACTCTCAGAATGCAAATCTGGAGAACTGCATAACACCATTGACAATAACTGAGTAGAGATAAACTTAGATTTACATGTTCTGTTTTAGCTGGCAGTAGTGGGTCTGAGCCAAATGAAAATAGACCAAACTTAATGTTGACTGTGATCGTGATGTGTATATATAATGTAACAATAAAGATTCAAATAAAATAAAATAATAAAAAAAGAAAATAGACCAGAAAGATCAGAAACCAGAAAGGATTCACTAACAACTGGGAAAGTGAAATGCAAATGATATAAAGATGTTGCTTCAAGTCTGATCTGAGTAGGTCAAAGGGAGAAAACAAACTTACAAGAGAAAAGACATAAATAGCTTCCTTCTACTGTCTTTTTAAAGTGTTTGTTTCATATCAATGAAAAATGTTTATTTAGCATGGTTTTCTCAGGACTTCAGTCTGTTGTATTAAAACACTGGAATTTTAAAAGGGGTTCTATTTAAAGAGTGTCTTTAAGTAGTTATAGTCCAGTGAGAAAGTTAGAGCATTATAGAAACATAAAGTTGCTATTACAAATGAGCAGAAAGGTAAGATGACAAAGCAACAAGGCAAGTCAGTATCAAGCATGGAAACAAAAGATTAATATCCTGTAGCACAAAGTCAGATGAATATGTCAACTTGGACTTGAAAACTTGAGCATTTGTCATTAGGCAAGTGATTCTAAACTGAAAAATTTTACTTTGGTAGAAACTATTGGAGCCTCCCCCCATATTAGATATACTATATACACATTATATGAATACATATAATACATCCACCCACACATATACATCAAGAACTTCCAATATTTCTAATATCTTTAAGCTATCAAAGTCATCAAAATGATATTATCTATGCTTGAATGTTTTATTAAGTAGCCACTAGAGATTTCAGCATTTTAGTTATCTTATTTAATTTCAACTAGAGTTAAAATGAAATGATGTTCTTGGAAGTTGACACTTTGTATAGTTATGAATTGCTCACTAGACCTGTATAGTGTTTGTTTGGCTAGCTAAATATAGGTACTATATATCAATTCATAACTTTAAATATTATGTCTTGGAAAAATAGTCACCGATACCCTAAAAATCTTAATTTTTTGCTTGTTCTAATTCTGATTGACTGGACAACTTATCTTGAGTGAGATGAGGTTGCTTACTTTCAGCCAAGGGTTTCTGCAAAAAAAAAGTGATTCTAATGTAGACAAATGGATTCTAGTTAATTCCAAGAAGCAACAAGATGTAATTTTAACCATTTTTTTTATCCAAATGATAAACAACTCTAGTGTACTGCACGTCAAACACATTCATTTAACCTTAAAATGTGCATGTGTTGTTTATTCACTCTCAATTATACACTGCATGGTGCCCTACGTCATATTTATGATGACTTGTGTTGTTCAGAAATGGCCACATGTTGGCATGGTTATGTTGTCTGGGGTTTATCTTTGGTGAGCATCTCAGAATTTCACTGTATACTTAGTGCTTTTCAGGGGATAGGATTTACTCACTTAAACCAACCAGAGATTAATGGAATTCATGGGTATTATAAACAGTCTGAATTTCAACCCACTTTTTGGCCATTTTTCAAAACCTTGCTTTTTTAAAATTTGTCCCCTCACCAAAAAGCCAAGCCATTCCAGTACCACAGAAAACTGAAATAGTAAGAAAAGCCCAGGTCAGAGTTCATTGCTGAAATCCACAAAAACTTCAGGGGAGTTCTAAGACCAATACCCTTCAAAGTTGTGAATGAAACTTAAGAAGGAGTACTCCCAAAGTTATTTGTGAAAGGTACTATACCTCGATTCCAAAACCAGACCAGGATCAGACCAAACAGGAAAACTATAAACAAACCTCTTTAATGAATATAGACGCAAAAATCCACAACAGAATACTGGCAAAAAGAATGCAAAGAATCATCAGGAAGGTCACATCTCATGAACAAGTAGGCTGTATCCTAAAGATGCAAGAATGATTCAACATACACAAATCAGTAAAAGAAATACATCAAACAAATTGAAGGACAAAAATCCCATGATCAACTCAATAGGTGCAAAAAAAATCCTTTAGCAAAATCTAACATATTTTCATGATAAAATACTAAAAAAGATATAAAAGGACCTTATCTCAATATGAGAAAACCCCTTTATGACAAAGCCACTGCAAACTTCCTATTAAATGAGGAAAAACTATAGGCTTTTCCTCTAGAACTGGAAACAAAATAAGGATGCCCATTATCACAATTCCTGCTCAACACAGTACTTGAAAATTAGCAACAACAGTCAAGTAAAAGAAATGAAAGGAACATATGAAAGGTCAAATTATCACTATTGAGAGCTTGTTTGGAGGTTCTAACAGGGGAGTGCAGCTACTCATATAGCCTTGACCAAGGAGGTGGTTGTCCTATTCGACAGAGTGTACAGCTTTGGGAGGGATGCCGATGGAGCAGTGAGGGAGGGAGAAGACACCCCCTTAGCCAGCCAGATAAGCTGTATCAACCCTGGCTATCAATGGGGTGACAGATGTCACAACCAGATTGCCCTCACATCCAAATTATCACTATTCAAAAATTACATGATTCTCTACCTATCAGATAATAAAAGGTGTACCAGAGACTCATAATTAATAACTACATTCAGTAATGCAGTATCAAATAAAATCAATAGCACTCATGTACACTAATAATGAATCCACTGAGAAAAAAAATTGGGAAAATACTACTTACAATAGCAACAAGAAAAATTAAATACTTAGGAATTAACCTAACTAAAGAAGTAAAAGACTCCTACAATAAAAACTACAGTACTCTTAAAAGAGAAATTGAAGTGCCAGGCATGGTGGCTCATGCCTGTAATCCCAGCACTCGGGAAGCAGAGACAGGAGGATTGCTGAGTTCGAGGCTTGCCTGGGCTCCATAGTGAGCTCAGAGCCAGCCTGAACTACAAAGCAAGACCCTGTCTCAAAAAAACAAACAAACAAAAAAAAGAGAAATTGAAGAGGACATGAGAAAATGGAGATATCTTCTGTTCCTTGATAGGTAAAGCCAATATAGTCAAAATAGCTATACTTCTAAAATTAATATAAAGATTCAATGCAGTCTTAGTCAAAATTCCAATGGTATTCTTAACAGAACTGGAAAAAATCCTAAAATTCATATGGAGCCAGAAGAGACCCACAATAGCAAAAGCAATCTTAGGTAGAAAGGGCAAAGCACAAATCATCACCATCCCAAACTTGAAGTTATATTACAAAACTACTGTTATAAAAACAGCATGATACTGGCACAAAAACAGACATAGGAATCAATGGAACAAAAGAAGATGTAGAAACAACCCCAAACAATTTGGGAAGACAGCTTCTTTAGTAAATAATGTATATTCTAAATATTGGTCCTTTGTCTAAGAAAGAGCTGGTATTTTTTTTCCAGTTTTGTAGGCTGTCTCTTCATTTTGTTGATTGTTTCTTTTGGTATGAAGAAGATTTTTAATTCAATATTATTCCAAATATTTGTTGATTCTTGATGCTATTTCTTGTGTCACTGGGAAGTGGCCTATATATCCATAGAAGAATAGATTAAAAAAATAACGTGTTGATAGTATATTACTCTACCATAAAGAAGGATAAACTTGGATAACTGTAGGAAAATCGATTCACCTCAAGACCGTAATACTAAGTGAAATAAATCAAACAGAGAAGCCTAAATATTTCCTGGTTTCTCTTTGTATGAAAAATTCAAAATATAAATAAAAAAGCAAAATAAAAGACAGATAATAGGAGCCGGGCATGGTGGCTCACGCCTGTAATCCCAGCACTCGGGAGGCAGAGACAGGAGGATTGCTGAGTTCGAGGCTTGCCTGAGCTCCATAGTGAGCTCAGGGCCAGCCTGAACTACAAAGCGAGACCCTGTCTCAAAAAAAAAAAAAAAAGACAGATAATAGGAAATTGGAAGATAATCTTTACAAAATGAAGGGACCAAGAGATAAAGGGAGGAGCACGGAAGGAGAGAATAAGCAGTGAGGAAAGAAAGTAAAAAGAATTAAGATGTGTTGTGTACATGGATCAACAAAAGAATTAAGATGTGTTGTGTACATGGATCAACTCCCCACAGGGAATGCAATCATTATGTGGTATGAACATGTCCTAATAAAGCTTAAATTTGAAATAAAGAGAATTTAGAACTCTGGAGCTAGAGTTACTATGTTCAGTCTAATTCTGCCATTTACTAAATTCCTTGAGCGGCCCACTTAACTTCTCTGCCTCTATTCCCTCATTCATAGAATGGGTACACTACAGCACTGAGAACACTGCCTAAATCACAGTAAGTATTACATATATACAGTATCAAATATATAATTTGGTTTCAGTAGAGTCAGTAGTCTACTCCAATATGTCTTTGTCTGCAGTCCAAACACCTAACCTTCTTTGCTTTGACAAGACAGGTGCAGGAGTCAGGAAGCAGAAATGATATATCATGGAGGGAGCAGGGTGTGTGTTTGGATTTGAGGCCTAACTGCTCAGAATATGGCAGCAGTACAATCGTTAAGGCAATAGCTTTTCTTTTTCTAATAAAGTTTTCTTAAGGTTTAAGAAGCTGTTTTCACTGTGCTTCCAGTTTAGATGAAGATTGCCAAAGTGCCACCAGTGACACAGCCTTCCAACACTCTCTTGATTGTCTGAGCCTCAAAGATATATCTATTCAACTGGAGCTGGATGGAGATTCAATCCTGAGCTAGGATTCCTGTCTGACCTAGGAAGAAAGACACACGTAGTGTCTGGTGACAGTGCAGTGAGGCTTTTCCACTGGGACCCTTTATATTAAAGTTTGCAAGTTCTGTCCTCAAAAGGTTCTTTCTTCTTCAGTACTTGGCCTACAGTCAGGGTGGCCAGTACTAGGAAAAAGTGTCTGGCTTCTCCGTTGTTAAATAATATGCCTATCTAAGGTACACCACAAGAGAAAAAGCAGGTGCTGCAGATACGAGATCTTCAAAGGAGTTTCAAGCATTTTATATGCAACTAAAAGTTGTAAAGAAATTGTAGGCACAGAACAAAACAATTTCTATAAAAGTGTAGGATTCAGCCTTTATAAAGAAAGATTAAGTGGAGACACCTGGAGGATATACTAATAAGTGAAATCAATAGATCACAGATAGATAATTTCCGGATCTTCTCTTTGGCATGAACACCTGTAGATGCAAATGAGCTCTAGAAAGTAGGACAGCTTTTATAGTGTGGAAAATTTCTATAGGAAACTTGGTGTGGAAATGTGATGAGGGGAAGGAATAAATATGATACAGAAAGAAAATAAAAGAGCATGTATAAAGGGGGTGAGGAGGTGTGGGTGGGTAGGGATATGCGTAAAAATGAGAATTAACTTGTGTCATATACTGGTACAAATTCCCCAATGTTATATGTGATTTTGAGATGTATATAAATTGTACCAATAAAGAATTCAATAAAAAAGAAAGATTAAAAATGGTGTATTTAAGGTGGAGAAGAGATGGCAAAGAAAGAATTTAATGAATTTCCAAGTGTACAAATGGTCAACATATGATCAATAAGATATAGCTTTTATCTGTTGCTTCTAAGGACATAATAAGAAAAATTTAAGTTGTGACAAGAGTACTGAAAATAGTCCTATAATCTGTTATCACATAAAGGAGTAGAAATGAATTTCTATTTATGGATTGAATAAATATAAAAGCAAAGTTATTGGAGACAGAGGAGAAGGCTCATTTATATTTAACTTCAGAGTGATAGTTACCACTTCTTAAGTAATAATTCTCTATTAGGGCTTTTTCTAGCACCACTATAACAGTTATGGGTGGTAGGCATTATAATCTCCATTTTTTTAGTAAAGAAAACCTGGGTTCTAAGTGGTGAAGTAGGTCAGCTGATGTGACAACCCAGAGATGACAGCCCTGCTATACTAGCTTTTAAAATGTCTTTGCAAGGTTTCCTTTCCTTTCTTTCTTTTTGTTTTGTTAATTTTTTTGAGACAGGCTGATCCTTAGCTCACTATGTAGTTTTGTTGTTCAGGCTGGTCCTGAGCTCACTATGTAGCCCAGGCAAGCCTTGAATTGAGCAATCATCCTGCCTCTGTCACCCAAGGGCTGGCATTGCAGGCATGAGCTACCATGCCCTGCATTGTGATGTGTGGTACTGATTGCTGGTGGGTGTGAGTCACCAGGCCTGGTATTGTTGTATGTGGTTACCGAGGATCGAACAAGGAACCTTGTGCTTGTTGGCAGGAGCTGGAATCACTGAGCTAAATCTCTGGCCCCTATTAATTATTCATCAGTTTTAAGTCTTTCCCACATAGGTTTATGTTTTAGAAGCTGAGTCCTCAATGTGACAGTAGTAAGATGTGCTGTAGAATCTTTGAAAAGTAGTACTTTGTGGGAGGCCAAAGTAGGTACTGCCATTGGGAGCACTAGGGGAATTTTCACAGGACCCTGGTGGTTCTCAGGAGAAAGTTGTTATGAAAAGGCAAACCTGATCTCTCTCTCTTTCCTGGTTTCTGTTCAAGATAAGATTTAATCTCCTTCTCTCCTGTGTAACCCTGCTGTGATCCAATCTATAGCAGGTGATGTAGGCATATGGGGCCTCACCAGAACTCAGGCCATGCCATTCAGACTTTCAGCCTCCAAAGATGTGAGCTTAACAGACATCTTTTCTTTACAAATTACCCATCCTTAAGTACTTCATTATAGCAATAAAAAAAACAAAGCCATGCAATAAATAGCAACTCAGTTGAAAAAACAAAAAAAAATCATGTCCAATTTTAGTATTGCAGTATTGAATTCAAGCCATGGGTAACTTTCTAGTAATCTTTCTATCATATACAGCACTACTCTATTCCTAGCACTGTGAGGGAAATAAGATGAACCAGAAAAAGTTTCTGTCTTAACAAGTTTACACACTGTTGCACTTAAGATATTTATACAGATAGCAAAACATAAAGATAATTATGCTATTAGAGAATCACAGGTTAAATGCTGAGAGGTCAGAGAGAAGTTAGGTTTGGTCCTAGATTGCAGGATTAAAAAGTGCTTCATTGAGGAAGTGCTATTTTAGGTTTACCTTAGAAAGATAAGCAATGTTTAGTGGTATAGAAATTAAAAATGGAAATGACAAGGTAGAGAAGAAAGGTCTCCCAGATTTTATTTATGAAAATATAATATGAAGATGATTTGTATTAGAATCTAAGGAGGTTGCCCTGGAAGTTAGGTACTGAAGTACTAGCAAGATTTTCACAGGCAAGGATGAAAGGAAAGAATTTTCCAGTAAGAGGCATGATGAACCCTCCCAACCTCCACTGTGTATGTGCAGTTGTCATTAAGGTAGCCATTTTGTTTCTTTTTCCTCCCAGTTTACCATAAAATGGCTACCACTCATATGTCAAATTTGGCTACCATATGGTTAGAATTAGATGCTTTGACCAGTCAGACATTGAAACTTATTACTTTTCCACTGGTCTACTCAGATTTCAGAATTTTACAGGATGAGTTTTGGTGCACAAAACTCGGATAAAAAAAAAAAAACAAACACCATTTCAGATTTTCCTCAGCGAGCTTAACGTTTGGAATGATTTCTTAAAGTGGTGGTCTACACTCCACCATTCTGCAACAAGATTAATGATACAGTCTGCTTAAATGCAACTCCAAGACTACTGAGTCAGATATCTGCAGGTGTTGACCAGAGATAGGAATGTAAACACTCTCTCCAGGAGATACAGAAGTGTGTTAAAGTCTGAGAAGCACACAGAAAGAAAAAAGTATAAAAATAAGACAGAGTACAGGATCAATGAGACAGAAACCTGAAACGCATGAATGGAAGAATATCTATCAGCCTGCAGAGGTAAAATGAGGCCATAACATGAACTGTCTTCACTGTTAGTGCCAGGGAGTTGACATGTCCCTCAGTAGTAACATGAAACGTACTTTTCATAGCAGAATGCCACGGTTAAGAGCCTAGATTGTGGAGCCAGGCTCCCAGGATTCAAATCTTGGTGTCTGAACTCACTAGCTACTTCAAAATGGACAAGGTCTTTAACCTCTGCATGGTTCCTTCATCTATATTGGGATACTAAAAGGACTTACCTCACAAGAGTGTCATCAAATGCAATGAATTAATACACATGAAGTGCTCAAAAAGGAACTGGCATTTACTAAGCATAATATGTACCAGCATGGACTTCTGAACAGGGATGTAGCGAGGTGAAGACTGTCTTTTTGGAAGATCCAGATGTCAGTATGTATTGGAATCTTCTAAATGTTCTCTGTGAAAAAAATCCTACATTTTCACTTGTAAATCAGTGGTTCTGTAGTTTGACTGAACATGGAAATTACTTCCCTCTCCTGGTCTGAGTAGAAACCTATGAAGACAATTCTAGTATGCACCTGTGGTTGACAACCAATGTTCAATATATGTACACACATATGTGTATACACACAAACATATATACATACATATATATATACATATATATATGTATCAGATTCAATCAGGTTTTATGACTGACTCCTTACTATAGGCAAGGCATTGTCCTATGTACTTTTCTTGCATTACCTCATTAAAACCTCACTATCATCTTGGAGGTAGATGTCAACGTCATTCTCACTCTAAAGACTCTTAGGTTGAGTAAGGTCATCCAGCTAAAAGGAAGCTAACCTGCCTCCTCATCTCTCCACTTATATTATGCCTCTCTCCATTCTTATGTGGACACAATAGTCTGTGGGATCTTTCAGTACATCAATTAGCTTGCAGGATACTTTATATTCCAGTGGCAAGGGCTGAACCAAAGGGCGCATGCGTATGAGGCAAGCACTCTACCACTGAACTACATTCCCAGTCTCTTTTAAACTTTTCTGGGATATAGTCCTGTTACGTCATCCAGGTTGGCTTTGAATTTATACCTTATGCTTTAGCCTCCAGAGTAGCTGGGATTACAGGGGTTCATCACATTGCTTCCAGCATCCTATGATTCTCTTGCTCATACATTTCTATTTCCTTCCTAATGTACTAAAACCCAAAACTCCTTCACATGCCTTTTAAAGCCCTGAACTGCCCAATGCCTGTTACCCGGCCTTATTGCATGTCCTGCCAAGTTCAACCATAATCAACATATTCCAACCACACTGACCTTCCAAGCTTTTCCCTGCCTGAGGCCCTTGACCTTTGCTTTGTCACTGTTTAGAATACTTTTCCCCAAGGAATTTTGGTTTTGGATACAGGGTCTCAGTATGTAGCTCAGACTGGCATTGAACTGACTGTGTCCCAGGCTGGCTTCAATCTCATGGCAATCCTCCTGGCTCACCCTGGGATTACAGGTGCATGCCGTCATGCCCAGAGTATTTGTGTGAGTGGCTCCTTTTCGCCCTCAGATATGAGCTTAGAGATAATCTCCTCAAATGCCTTTCTGAACACTCAAACTAAAAATGAAACCCTTAGTTTCTATTTCAGTCTTTTATTTTCTTCATGGCACTTATGTAATACATGTTGATATTTGTTGGACTATTTATTATTTGTCTTGTCTGGTCTAATGTGAGTTCTATAAAAAATATGCTGTATGTAGTATATGGTTGTGCATGTTGTGTGCTGCATAAGGGTGGTATAGCTAAAGAGACATAGCTATACCTCAGTTTATGAATTTAATTTGTTTTACAATTTGTGGAAAGACCATTGCATTTATCTTTGTGTAGGCAAGATGCCTATGGCTTGTTTGTAATCTGATGTGGAGATTGGGAATGTAAACAAAATTTTGCTGAACATTTTTGTTTGTGAACAAAGTAGTTTGCAAACAGAAGCATTTGTGAACTAAGGTATTACTCTACATCCACAAGGATTTTCTGGCAAAGGCTGTAAGGTTTCTTAAAGGGATACTTTGTGTGAATCACACAAAAATATCATGGTCTTGTGGTGTCTTGTATATCTATTATATTTACCAATGTAAAACAAGCTTCTAACAGTACTGAGGATTTGTTCAATAATTATGTTGATTTGGTATAAAGAAGAATGTAATTTGAGATGCTGCTAATGGGAAGCAGGGGGGAAGAGAGGGCTATAAAAAACTTCTAATAGGGCCGGAGATTTAGCTCAGTGGTTCCAGACCTGCCTCGCAAGCGCAAGGTCCCTGGTTCGATCCCTGGTAACCACATACAACAATACTGGGCATGGTGGCCATGCCCACTGGCAATCAGTACCTCATACCACAGATGCCGGGTTTGCTAGCTCAGTCCTGTAATCCCAGAATTTGGGAAGTAGAGGCAAAAGGATTGCTGAGTTAAATTCATAAACTGAGGTACAGCTATGTCTCTTTAGCTATACCACCCTTATGCGGTACACAATAAGGCTTGCCTGGGCTACAAAGTGAGCTCAGGGCCAGCCTGAACTACAAAGCAAGACCCTGTTTAAAAAAGAAAAACACTTCTAATAGATTTGGTAATTTAAGAAAAGGCAAAAGAGACAAAATTAAAGTCATTCAGGTCTGATCCTAGAATCTGGAGGGAAAAAGTAGTGCTATTATACATAAAGAACAGAATCTAAAGAAGAAGACTAAATTGGGAACATGATGATTCCATTTAGGATATAATTTGAAGAAATTATGTTTCCCATTTTGTTATTATTGATTTTTTTATCATTTTCTTGGGATATTTTTCAAACAGACCCAAATTTACCTTTCTCAGTCTTTGAAACTGTTTCATTAATGCTGTGCAAGGTCCACTCTTCCTTTAAAGATCATGCATAGAGAGAAATTGTTTCTGTTTTATGATACAATAACTTAGGGGTCAAACTAGAAAGGATTAAGGAAAGACAGCTAGTCACTTTCACATTGAATAATTCCCATCGGCCTCCCCCACCATACTCCAGCTCAGTTTGTTTTAGATTGTGGCCCTTAAAAATCAATGTTTTTATTTTTTTTCCTTTCATGAATGAAAGCACTCCTAAAACCAAGAATGTTGCCTTTCCTTAAGAGACTTTATAGATATTTTCCTCTTTTCTAAGTTCTGCTTCTTAGGATGGCAGCATCCAGAGTCTCGGGATATGGAAACCTACCTCTGCATACCCGGCAGCAGGAATCTGGAACAGAGACTGGGAATGCACAGTTTAATTTGGGGCAAGTCTTGAGACCACAATATACATTCCCTTCCTGCCAAAGAGAAACAGAATTGAGATAAAATGATCTGAGATAATTCCCAGGCTCCACTCAATATCTAGAATAGTGAAGGGGCTTGGGATATGACACTGCTCTCCCATAGTTTGTTCGAGGTACTTTCTACATTTTATTACACATTATTTTTCCTACTAACTATTTTCCACTGCAGAGATTAAGTCCCAGAGAATGATCAGTCCTAGACAGGCATCCTGGTCCCAGGTGATAGAAAATACTCTGTGAGGGCTGCAAAGCACCAAATAATGTTTCCCCTCTCTTTTCTGTTTAACTGTATCCCTTAGACTTCATCACACCCCAGCTGAATGCTGGAGGTATTAGGAAATGAGGATGTTTGTTATAGCTGCCTTTTGTAACATTGACTAGTTTTCTTTTCAGACCAAAGACATGGGATCTCTTTGCATAATACAAAATTATGCAAGACAATATGAATCAACTTGCTCAACCCAGCACAAGACAAGGGAGATGATCCAATCTGCTGGCTACAACTGTCTTTGTAATAATCTCCACTTCCTAAAATTCTGTCTTGTCAATGTTGTTCTTTAAGCCTTGCTCCTAGTTCTTAGAATTATATCCTTCTAGGGTTAGAAAGTTTCCTCAAAAGTCACTAGGAGAGTAACTCAAGAAAAATTGTTCCTAAATCACAGAAATATTAAAATACAAATTAATGAGATAGTCTTTATCAAATTCTCCAAGGGAAGAAATTCTATAACTGTTCTTGTTGATACTCGGTTTACTGTTCCTTAACAGCAGAAAAGTTTTAGCAACTAATTTTATTCCTTCATGTTTTATTTTAAATACATACTTTACTCCATTTTCCAGTTCTATCTATTATATATACTCTCTGGACTGTATAATTCAGTAATGGTATAATTGATATGCTTTATTTGTGAAGCATATGGAGTTCTTTTGAGAAGTAATAGCATGGCAATCATCGTACTCAAACATGGAATTTTTTCAGTGCTGGGTAGCAGGTATTAACTGATTAGTAGAATGCTACAAAGATGGTAACCAAAAGACACTCCATTTTCTTATGAACCGGATATAATAGCCCTATAAATTTACAATAAATTTTCTACCTATAGCATTTCCAAGGCTTCAAATAATTACAAGTCCTTCAGATGAATGCTTAGGTGCTGCTGTAATTATGAAGAAAAGGAGTAAAAAATCACATAAAACAGCTTATCTTTGCCTATTTAAGCAGGCTTTGGCCCAACTTTAAGCCTAGTGTGCAATTAGGTCTGAGGTCTTTTATAGAACTGATCAGAGTTGACAATCAGGAAGTTCTGCTTTGCAGGGACACTTATGAATGAAGTATAATTCATCTTTCCTTCAAATACCTTATAGTGTAAGCTCAAAGAAAAACACAAGTACAGAGGGAATTCTCTTTGGTAGGGGCAAGTAGGAACATTAAATAGAGGGTCTTACCGAGCAGCTGCACTGGGTGCACTGATTAGGTTGCCGATTCTGAAAGAGCCCTTCAGCCATGAATAGCTCTCCATGTTGGTAAGTGGTTCCATTGTACTCACAAGACTTGCTGGTCACTTTATTGTTCACTGTGGATAAGGAGTCTTCTGGAACAGGATGAAGAAGAAAACACACACAGTACTAGTATCTTTGGAAAGAACTTCATAAATCCCAACAGCAGATGGGGCTGTACTACACAGAGGGAGGAAAAGCTAACTCTTGTTCAAGGGTTAAAGAAGTAAGATAACACTAAAGCAGCCCGACAAAATCAGTTGATTCTTCCATTTATCAGGTATTATTGAGTACCTGCTATTTTCAAGACACTGTAAAAAGCATTAGAAGGAGATCAAAGAACAAGGACAAAGTTTGTGCCTTGAAGGATCTAATAATCCCAGATTAACAAGGTTTTAACTTGCTTAATAGGGAGAAGTACCTGCTCTTTCTACTCCAACTTTTTTTTAGCTCCCCAAGGGGAAAGGAACTGTCTATTAGAACAACCTTCGGGACTTTATGGTAGTTAATATTTTAAATAATTTATCATATGATTATATACTTTGTTCAGTCTCTAAGTTTTTTATTATTATTTTTCCTCCTTTACTGAATTTATTGTAGATTTTAGGTATTCATTATGATCACATTCCTCATTGAGAATTTGTACCTGTACTTGAGAAATGGTCATTCTCATTTTTTCCTTTATCACCACTCCTGTTCAATATAGCTCTGGAAACATTAGGCACAACAATTAGACAAGAGCAATAATAAAATAAATAGTGATAGGAAACTAAGAAGTCAAACTGTCATTTACTTATGACATGATACTTTATATAGAAAATTTCAAAAGCTCAGCCAAAAGTTGATCATTAAATTCAATAGAATAGCTGGATACAAGGTCAATACTAAAAAAAATCAAAAGTTTCTCTACACAAATAATAGGCTCATTGAGAAAGAAACTGGGGAAACAATTCCTTTCACAGTAACACTTAAAAAGTGAAATATCTAAGGATGGATCTAACAAAGGTGGTGAAAGACCTCTACCCTGAAAATTAGAGAGCTCTGAAAAATTAAAGAGGATATCTTAAAATGGAAAGACATTCGTTGTTCCTGGGTAGGAAGAATCAATATAGTCAAATTGGCCCTATTCTCAAAACTCCTATATAGATATAAGGCAATCTAATTTGAAATTTCTGAATAATATTTCATGGAACTAGAGCAATAATCCCCAATTCATCTGGAACCAAGAGACCTAGAATAGCAAAAGCAGTTCTAGGCAACAAAGACATGGCACGGGTATCACAATCCCCAACCTGAAACTATACTACAAAGGCATTGTGATAAAAAGTGCATGTTATTGGCAAAGAAACAGACCTGAGGATCAGTGGAAAAGACTAGAAGATCCAGGAGCAACTTCAGACATATTAAGCCACCTCATCTTTGACAAAGGAGTCAAGTAGCTTCAATGGAGGAAGGACAGACTCTTTAGTAAATGGTGCTGGAAAAACCGGGTTTCAACCTGCCAAAGATTAAAACTACATCTATGTCTTTCATCATGAACTAAATTAAAATCAAAGTGAATTAGAGATCTAAATATTAAAACAGAAACACAAAGCCTGCTGGAATACAGGTTAGGTAGAATTCTTGGAGACACTGGCATAGAGAAAGACTTTAAGAACAAAACCTCAATAGCATGGAAACTAGCAGAAAGAATCAACAATTAGGATCTCATCTCATTAAAAAGCTTCTATAAGGAAGAGAAACCACCAACAGAGCAAAAAAAAAAAAAAAAACAACCTACAGTTGGGGAAAAAATGTTATCAACTGTTCCTCACATAAAGGACTACTATCGTTAATATAAAAAAACAGGCCTCCCCAAATTTAAAGATGCAGTTCATAAATGGCCATCTTAAATGAGCGGACATTTTTCAGATAAAGAAGTAAAAGTAAGAAAGAAACATATGAACAAATGTTGTACATCACTGGTCATTCGAGAGATGCAGATGCAAACAACACTGAGATTCCATCTCATTCTAGGAAGAATGGCTGCTATCAATAAGTCAACCAACAACAAATGCTGGCCAGGCTGTGCAGAGAAAGGAATGCTTCTCCACTGGTGGTGTGAATGTAGACTGCTGCAACCACCATAGAAATCAGTGTGGAGGTTCCTCAAAAAACTAGGGTTAGAGGTCAAATTTGACTGTTATTCCCCTGCTAGGTATGTATATGAAAGAATTAAAGAAACATGTCACAGCGACATATGTACATCCATGTTTATGGTAGCACAGCGTGCAATAGCTAAGTCTTGGAAATACAGCACATGCTCATTAACTAGAGATTGGGTAAAGATGTGTTTTTAAAATAAAATGAAGTAGTACTCAGCCATAAAGAATGATAAATTAGAGACATTTGTAGCTAAATGAATGCAATGTGAGGCTGTACTCATAAGTGAAATAAATAGGACACAGATATGTAAAATCCATATCATTTCTCTAGTGTGAGAAACTTAAGATGTAAATGAGGTCTAGAATGTATGACAGGGATTGTGAAATAGGAATAAAATGTTCAAAATGAAAGTTAAAATGGGGGGCAGGGGAAATCAAAGAAGGGAAAGAAAAAATTATGGTAAAAACAAAAAACCATAAGGGAAAATGTTTTGTTTTAAAACAGGGATTATTATGCTGCTCAAATTGGACTTGAACTTGTAGATTATAAACATGAATGAAACACCTGTCTGAAGTTTTTGCTTTTCATTAGCCTCTGCATGATTACTACTCTCTGACTACTTTTGATCTTCTTATGTCCTATCTGCTGCATTTCATTTCTCTTCTTTTTTCCTACAAAGTGTTCCCTAATAATTTAGTCACTGATCTGAGCCTCTCAAAGCATCCGATGTCTGAAGCACATAATTTAGCATTTAAATATAATTGAAATTCATATTTGTGAATTATAGTGACCTATCTAATCTTTTTCAAACAGCCTTCATATATGTTATTACAAATTAACCTGCTAACAGTGCTATGAATGACAATATTGTAGATTCTTACTTTGACTTTTCATTTGAGGGAAATAAGTCACTGAGATTTTTTTTTTTTTTTGAGACAGGGTCTCGCTTTGTAGTTCAGGCTGGTTCTGAGCTCACTATGTAGCCCAGGCAAGCCTCGAACTCAGCAATCCTCCTGTCTCTGCCTCCTGAGTGCTGGGATGACAGGCATGAGCCACCACACCCAGCAGAGATTGATTTTTTAATCCTAACTCATAAAGTGAGTGAACGGTGAAAGGGGGAATGGAAATTTGGTCTGCTGACTCTATATTTCACATGTTAACTTGTGTATTCATGAATGTATTACTTTTTGAGATGTCTCTTTACTCCATGGAGTATAAAATATGGTTGTCATGTAGCAAAATGTCAATGAACTCAGTGAACTGATTTTGACTGAATGATGTCAAAATATAATTTCACTGAATTTTCTTAACTACATGCTACAAGTATATGCATGCACACATATACATGCACACCAAGTAACAATGAACATTTTCCAGGATTAAGCCAATGATTGACATGTGAATTACCAATAGATACAAGCAGAGCATAGAAAATAACTGCTAAAATACAGTGGAAGAAAAGAAGTCAGGGTAGTTTTGTGTTTCACTGGGGAGAGGGTTAGAAATATCATCCTTTCTAACTGTTAAAACTATAATATGAAGCCATTTTATGTGGACTGAGTTAAATCTCAGTACAAGTTTTAAAAAACTGAATGAAATTATTCTCAAGATGTAGTGAAACTGATACAAGTTTATGATGATATATATAAACATAATAACAATAGCTAATATTTATTGATTTCTATGTGCCATAAACAACATTGGGTGCTTTTACATGTATTATTTCATTAGCTCTGACTAAAATGTTCATGTATGGATGTGATTGTGTCCATTTTGTGGATGAGGAAACTCAGGCTAAAAAAATCAACTGACTTGCCCAAAGTCACATAACTTGTAAGTGGCAACAGCAAGACACAAACTGATAACTGACCAATTCTAGAATGTTCCTTTCTAGCCATGATCAAGGGAAAAACCAATAACTTCAAGACCGTAACAAGGAAGGGACCAGTGAATTTAAAATTCAAAAAAACTAAAGGAACATGAAGATTATGTTGTATATGTGGAATATTGTGACCTAAAATATCCAGAATATGGACATTCACTTTTTCTTCAGCTTCAGTACCTTGAGTAACAACTTAATTTTATACTTTGCTAAATAAGTTGATCTACTTTTCATTTCCAAATAAATCACCTCTTCAATGTTAAATAATTATTAATTACTCCTTACAGAATATTTAAAAATATTTTTAACTTTGCCTTTGAAAGAAGAAAAATTTAACTTAAAGAAAGTTTAATTCACACCAGTTGACAATCTGTCTGGATTAATAGGTCCTGTCCCTGCTCATGAGTATGTACACAGAACTACACAGTTGGTGCTGGCAGAAATGAGTAAAACTCATCAGAGAATGGGCAGAGCAGGATCATTTGCCTCCTGGCCTCCAATTATTTCAAATGAGTATTTTGTGGCAAAGGAAAAATACAATGACCTACAAAATAATATTTGTCATGGCTCTCATAGGAGCTGGCAGATCTCTGGAATACAAAAAATGTGTGGAATTATTTAGCCTCAAAAAATGTGGGTTGATTTTTGAACTGGGCCTTCTACTAAGGGATCAGCGACAAGCCAACTTCAGGGTAAAGTTTTCCACTGGAAGCTTGACCTTGAGAGTCTTCCTTGTAATAGTCTTCTAAGTAACTTGGCAATAAAGTCTAATCTACTCACCAGGAAAGGGGCAGAAAACAATAGATGACAAGAAGACAGGAGAATCAAAGAAATCAGAATCAAAGAAATAGAAAATCAGTACGGTCAGCTTACAACTAGTTTCATGCAATAAAATTATCTTAACGTCTTCTCATTCTTTTTTTGGTACATTTTATTGGTACATTATATATACACATTATAATCACACTCCACATTGAGAATTTGTACCAGTATATGACACAACTTAAGCTTCATTTTTCCCCCTCTCCTACCCACCCTAACTCCCCCACCCCTATATACACAAGCATCGTTTCCTTTTTTAACATTAATTTTTTCTTTCTTCATTATTTACCCCTAAGCCCCATTACCCTTTGAATATTTACTATTTCACAATATCAGTCATGCATTCTAGAACACATTTATCGCTTCAGTTTCTTATATCCATCTTCTCATTCTTAATCCTTAATATTTAAGAGGAAGGTTATGAAAATGGTGTTACCAATATTCCAAGAGTTTATTCCTGTCATAGAGCTGCTGATAGTCAACCCTGAAATTTTTTGTTTTGTTTTGTTTGCCTTCAAACTTGTGCTGTTCTCACAGAATGGCTGTTAAAACTTTGAGATAAGGTCAATGAGTCACAGTGCTAATTTGTGAAGAGCAAATTCTATATAACTTTGGGAAAAATAATTTCACGATTAAAACTATGATCAGACCTAGCTTTCCTGCCTGCAGGCTAGCTATGGCATGTCTTCCTGTAACAATAAAGACCTCAGTGGTTCTACATGCTATGATGCTCCAGGGCAGAATTACATCAGCTGAAGTCACCTTCATCTACACAATTCCTCATTGTTCTGGGATGGAGGATCCTGCTCCTTTCTGAGTGACTGTTAGATTTGTTACTGCTGATGTACTGAAACTATTGCCCTCTGAAACACCTGTTACATTCTAGCCTCTGAGTGGCCTGTTACATTACTTACTCCTGCTGTACTGTGGCAACCTCAGATTTTCTCATCCTTGCTGCCCAGAGTAGTATGTATCAGGCCCAAGCTCAGCTTCTTCTCTAAGTATCATTTCTGCCTATATATTAATTATTTTACATTTTGCTGTTGGGTTAACAGGAGACTAGAACTTAACTGCAGAAGTTCTAGTTACATCCCCTTTCCTTGTTCCCTACACTAATTCAGGCACAGACTAACCATAACCTTACTCAAGCCACTTTACTTCTTTAGGGCTCAATTTTTCTGTTTAACAATGGGGTATGAGACAAATCTCTCTTGTGTCTTTCAAGGGTCAACACAGTATACTTCTCAGCCACAAAAACAAGGAAAGCTACCTCAGTCTCTACCCTCTCCTTCTCCAGAATTTCTGAGGTGGCTGGGCTTCTAACCAACTATCTTTGGAACACATTCAGTGTTCCTAGACAAAAAATGGCAAAAATCAGTATAAAGCCAAACTGGTTCTAGAAACCCTCAAGAGAAGACTGCAATTTAAATGACCAGGCTGCATGGTTTCTAACCTCCCCATCTTCCTTCTTTAAATTCTCACAGAACACTGTGAAATTGAATGGAGAAAGGACATTGTGTGGCAAGCAGGCCAACATAAAACCATAATGCAACAGATGTGATGCCAAAGAAGCAGTTTATTCTCCCCAAGGGAGGGCTGGTCTTTATATGCATGTAAAACTATCATTTCTGAGATGCTCAGAAAAGACACTGTTACCTAAATATCTCTTACTGTTTTCTTTCATGACTAGAGAGCCATTCCCTTGAGTTAAATGGTTGCCTTTTTTTGGAATCAGGTTTTGTAATCCCAAGCCTTCTGAGGGGCTATGTATTGCCACTGACAGTAGGATTAACTTTCTCAAAGGAATTTTCTTTTAGCCTTCAAAAAAAAAAAAAACTTCCAACCTTTACTAAGAAGCCTACAGCTGGACTCCACTTCCTTTTGTGCATCATTCTTTCTCCTCCTGGCATGACACTCCTTTCCACTCTCTAGAACTAAGTCTTGAAGACCTTTCCTCTCTTCATCTGTCTCCCCACTCTCAAGTTTTCATTTTCTTAGTGAGGCAGTTCTTTGCTAGGGAGAAAAGCAGCTTGTATGTCACAAAACAAGTCAGCTTCCAGTGATGTGAGATACATGCAAATCTTCCCAGAGCACCCAGCCATCAGCTACTCACACGCTCAAAGCTATCTCATCCCTTCTTTTTGCATCACTTCCATTTCTACTTTCCTTTCGATGGTTGATTGACATTCTAGTGTTTCTCTGTTTCTCTGACATTTTACTGGTACAGTCCCAGCATATCTATAGGCCACCAGGAAGGAGGCAGTGTTGGACAGACATATGTAAAGCAATAGAACTATATAATCCAAAGTGATCTTTTCTCAGAGACACAAGTAAGGAGAGGATGGCAAAAGGGATAGGAAAGCAATATCTAGACTAGGATACTGATTGGACAGCATATTTTTAGCTCTGTATCTCATAGTGATGCAAGAGAAAAGGAGTCAGCCTGGTTTCTGGGATTTGCCGAACATTAGTCTCCTGTGTCCCAGCTGCTATGGTCTGAATTTGTAAGTCCAAACCCTAAAGCTCAAGGTGATAGTATTAGGACCTTTGTCCAGTGATATGATTTTGAGGGCTTAGTTCTACTAGGATTACTGACTTTATCAGGACCAAAGAAACTAGGTAAGGTATAGAAAGATGTCATCTATTAATTGGGAAGCAAAACTTCAGCAATACTGTCTTCTGGCAACCTGATAATGGACTTCTGAGCTTCCATAACTATGAGAAATAAATTTGTAGGGTGTGAGCTAGCCAATTCTTGGTATTTTGTTATGGTACTCTGAACCAAGTAAGACATCACCTGTGGTATGTTTTTGCAACGTGATCTTGAGAAGGCTACTTAATCTCTTTGTATCTTGGCTTTGCTATCTTCACAATGAATATGTTCTCTGCCTATGTTACACACCTGTGACATTTTGAGAAAATTTATTTTAAAAAGCCCAAAGATAGCTAGAAATTAATAGTGTTCTAGAAATAAATAAATAAATATTAGTCTAGAAAGAAAGCAGAGAAGAAAACTATGAACTTGAATAACATGGAAGGATTTCCCTGGTTTCCATGGATGATTTGACAATGTATTAAAGGGTGTTTGTGTGTGTGTGTGTGTGTGTGTGTGTGTGTGTGTAGTGTTGCAGAGATATGAGGTGTTAGGGTTTGGATTTAAGGTGTCCCCCACCTCATCTCACAGACTGCGAGGTGATTGGACTATAGGGAAGTACAGTCGACTTGCTGTTGGGAGGCAAGGTCGAGTCAAAATATATGTATCATTGGGTGCATGGCTTAGAAATGTGTGTCTCCCTGTTCAGCTCCTCCCTTCACTCTCTCTTTGCTTCTTGGCTGCCATGATATGAACAGATTTAATCTGTCCAGACTCTTCCACCAATTTCCCTTTGCCCAGCTGACCATGCAAGGACTAAAACATCTAAAGCATGAGTCAAAATAAATTTCTTTTAAGTTGTGGATGGCAGGTGTGGTGTCCCACTGAGGAGAAAGTAACTGAGATATAAGGTAAGACAATTTTTTCTTATTTTTCATTCAACAAGCACTTACTGAGGTCTTTGATTACAGTTGGCATTAATAGGTCCTTAAGTGTACCCTGACAATACCTGATACTATGCTGGGTTAAAATTATAAAGGGAAATAAGACCTTTCCCTTATTTTAAGGATAATCTTACTGTCATTGGAAGGGCAGGTACAAGAAAGTGTTAGATGGTAATGTGTTTAAATAACACATTAAGATTCATATTGGAAAAGGTCAACTAATATAAATCGCCAAGCAATGCCACGTGGGAAGAAGTGTGATCTCTATTAATAAAGATTCAGATTAGATATTGGAAAATATTCCTAGCTGAAGAGGTTACTAGAAACGGGAATCAAAGGACAACTAGCCACATACAGTCAACATTTCCAAGCTATTCAGTGCTGCTTTATGATTCTTCACAAATGTCTGAGGGCTTGTAAGAGAAATAACCTCTCTCTCATTTCCACTTCAACAGGATAACTCAGTCTTTTTGGTATGTTTTCATTATTTTTTATGATTTCATTTGAAGAGGATTGCTCTTAAACGATGCTGTAATACTCTGGCTTAGAACCTCTTCAGAGATTTTCTGGTTTGGGATTAAAATTCTTTTTGTGTTTAATATATAAAAAGCTCATAGAAGGTGATAAAACAAGACTAAAAACAATAAAAGTGGAAAGAAATGTAGGATGTAGGCAATTGATAGAAATGGAACTATATCAGGACATTAGACATGAGAAAATATGATTGACTTCATTTATAAGAGAAATATAAATTAAAACTACATTGTACAGTATTGGGGTTTTAGCTCACATGGTGCCATCCTTAGGTTGGAAGCAAAAGGGCCCAAGTTTGATCCCAGGTAGGGCAAAACAAAACAAAAACAAAAGCAAACAGACACAAACTACACTGTGTAACTATTTTTCTTTATTGGACTCACAAAAATTTAAAAAAATGAGTACTTTTCACAAGGTTGTAATTGATAAAATGTTATGGGAAATAGCATACAGGAAAGCTAGAAACTATACAGATATTGGACAAATGGAGCACAGTGCAGAGAAATGAATGAATAAGCCAGAAAAGGAATCTTGGCACCTGGGGTGGACCTGTTTCCACTGAAGAAAAGGTAAGCCTGGAAGAAGCCAGAAGCTCCAGAGAGAAACAATGCACCAGACCAGTACTGCTAATCAAGAAAAACAAATCCTGACAGTTATTGAAAAAGCAAAAACAGTGTGGAGTTTTACTCTGAAAGTGACTCCTGGATGGCAATCTGGAGTGTGAGAAAAAATCTAGTCCAGCACTTGCCATATTTGAGGTTTAACCAGAAGTCAGTTTGGGAAGAGGTTAATTATTTAAGACTGAGGCACAGAACAATGGTAAACAAGTAGAATTTAGGGTTTCTGGTGCCACCCTCCCACAGGGACTGGCTGCGAGACAGCCACAAAAGACAATCAGAGAGATAGATTAGTGGACTGCAGACTTGCTGTCTTGATCTACCAATGTGATCAGGAAAATGCTTCAGATCACACAATTGCAAGACCTTGGGGTGTATGGATAGACTGTTCTTTGGAGCAAGGTTGGCACCAAACAGACCCACAGTCCATAAAGGTAGGCAGAGAAAGACAGATGAATCTAGAAACCAGGAGAGGTGACTGAAGACCAAAAGTAGACTTCATTGATCAATCACATCCAACAGTAATGGGGCAGGATTCAGCATTAATACACAAAATCATAAGTGGAGAAACAAAAGAGGTCTTAGTAATGACTCACTATTCCTCTTTCATATTTGGTAGATTACAACAATGCAGAACCTGGAAAGAAATCACTAATTTAAAAATATAGAGGAATTTTTAAAAAATGCTTTTGTTTTCTTCCTTTCTGGGACTTTTTGTTCTGATTTTTATTTTTTCTTCTTTTTACAAGTTTATTTTGTCTTTTCCTTTTTCTTCATTTTTTTAAAGTTTCACCAAATTCTATTAATTTACTCCTTACTAGGATACCTTTATACAAATCACTAATTTAAAAATATGGAAGAATTTTGCTTTTTCCTTTTTCTTCTTTGTTCTTTTTACTATTCTTTCCTTCTTTATCTTTCAAATTTTTTTTTATTTTATTTTATTTTATTTTATTTTATTTTATTTTATTTTATTTTATTTTATTTTATTTTATTTTATTTTATTTTATTTTATTTTACTAGACAGGGTCTTGCTTTATAGTTGAAGCTCTCTCTGAGCTCACTATGTAGCCAAGGCAAGCCTTAAAATCAGAAATTCTCCTGCTTCTGCCTCCCAAGTGCTGGGATTACAGGAGTGAGCCACACTACCTGGCTTGAATTTTATTTCTTCTCTTCACCTCTTTCACACCCCTTACTTATTTGCTACTATTAATATTAAGCTTATTAATCTTTAAATATTTATTCCATGATATTATTGTTGAATTCTTTTGTATTGTTAATGGTGGTACAGTTCTTGCAATTGTAAATACTGTATGCCAATATTTGTAATTTTTTTGTTTTTACTATAATTATAGATCTTTTTTCTATGGTTAATGGTGGTATAGTGGTAATTTTGTTGGTTCTTATGATATATAAACATCTAGTTTGACTCTATTATTTTTGATGATTTTGTTGCTATTGCTCAGGTAGTATAGTAACTATTAATTGATGTTCTCTGTATGACAATATCTGGAATACCCATATAATCAACAATAACATGATTTTCTTTTTCTGGGGAACTGGGTACTTGTCCAATTACACTACACTGTCACCTTCCAAATTAATGGAGGCTTTTGGATCTTGGAATAGTGACAAAAGGCTATAGTCACACCCAGAGTGCATCACTGAAAGTTAGGTGCTAACTGAAAAGATCTCCACGCTAGCAGCAAGGTCTTTACACTATAATCAACAAGTATCAGTAAGTAGATACATGCATACATGGACAAACAAAGTTGAAAATACAGGAAAACAACATTCCTCCAAACTGGCATCAAGTAGAACTATGGGCATTAATGGGAGAAAATAAAATGCCAAATAATTAAATTACACAAAAATGATGAAAGAATAAAATGCCAAATAATTAAATTATACAAAAATGATGAAAAGAGATCAGTAGGTCAGGTGCTCAGTGAGGTAAAAATTGATATAAATAAATAGATTATGGACTTAATACACACAAATAGAAAAGTTAAAGAAAGTAATTAAAACCTAGTTGAGATATGAAAAATGAAACAAAAATGTGAATGACTAGTTTAGTAAAGTATTACAATGCATGAAAATGTGTCAGACAGAAATATAGTAGATTACAAATTCTCTTGAAAGTATGCAATCAGAAGTAATATGAGGACAGACTGCCAGAACTAATAGAGGAGATGTAAGTGACTATATATTCATAGATACCTTAAAAACAAAAGAACATGGAAAATGCATTCAAGAGCTGCTGTATGACTCTAGGAAGATTTATCTCAGTTTAACTGAAATTATTGAAAAAGGAGAAGGCAGCACAAATAGCATGAAATCATCAACATAAATAATAGCATAATACTCTCCACATATGTGGAAAGAATCTAATAATACACATGATAGGTGGGCATAAAGAACCCTAAGTAGCCGTGATCAGAAAGAATTTTTTTACAATATGTCCTAATCAAAACCCCAGAAATATAAAATCATAACAGAATCTTAAAATCTGTTAGAGAAAAGAAACAAATCACTTATAAAGGTAAATCATTAGAGTAACAGCAGAATTCTGAACATAAATCTTGAAGGTCAGGAGAGCTTGGAGTGAAGCATTTCAAGCTGTAAGAGAAAATAACTCCCAACCTGTACTGATGTATTCCACAAAGCTATCTTTTTAAATTGATGAACAAATAAATTCTTTCCATGATAAGATAACCTTAGGAAAATCATGATCACCAAATGAATATGTCAGACAATTCACCAAGATATCCTAGAAAAAGACAATGAAGGAAACAATGCCAAAAATGTCTACTAGAATGAATGAATATACCAGGCAGGGTGAGTAGCTACATTTTTTTTTAAAGGGAATAAGTAACAGGAGAATAATGTAATGATGGAATAAATGAGCATATTTCAGAAATAACACTCAGTGTAAATGGTCACAATTCTGCAATCAAAAGGTACAGATGGGCAGAATGAATCAAGAAACAAAATCCAATAGTACACTGTATACAAGAAACACACTAACCCCCCCAAAAATTCATAGACTGAAATGTAAAAGTTAGAAAACAATATTCCATGCAGAAATGGACTTAAACCCAAAACTGGCTAGACAAGACAAAGAAGGTCACTCTAATTGGTTGAAGGAACAGTTCAACAGGAAGTTACAACAGTTGAATATCTATATATATGGCCTAAACAATAGTGCATCCAATTTCATTGGTCAAATAGAACCGGATACAAAAAAAACACATTAACACTAATACAATTTTAGTGGAGGACCTCAATACCGCACTATTACAAAACACAACAAAGAAATATCAGAGTTAAACCAAATATTCAGCAAATAGACTTAGCAGACAATTTCAGCATTTCATCTGTCACCAACAGAATACACATTCTTCTTAGTAGCATGTAGATTTCTCTCAAAAAAGATCATGTATTAGTTAATAAAGCATGGTTATGTAAATATAAAAGAACTAAAATTCTCCTATACTTATTATCAGATCATAATGCAATAAAACTAAAAGTCAATGGCAAAAGAAACCACAGAATTTATGCAAACATGTGGAAATTGAACAACACATTCTTGAATAATCAAGGGTCCCTGAAGAAATCAAGGAAAATTATAGTCCCTAAATGCTCTGGTGAGAAAAACTGTAGATATTAATGAGTTCTGGAATGTATGTTGGGTATTGTGAAATAGAAAATATTCAAAGGGAAATGTGGTGGAAGGGTGAGTAATGAGGGGTAAAGAAAAAATGTGATGGTAATCAAAAAGGGAAATAAAACATGTATTTATGGGGTGGGAATTGTGGGGTGGGTAGAAGAACAGGAAAAAATGAGAATTAAATTGTGTCATATATTGGTACAAATTCCCAATATTGAGTATGATCATAATGTGCATGTACAATGTACCAATAAAAATAAAAATTTTTAAAAAATCAAGTGACAATGTCAATAAAATATACCAGAATGCATAGGACACATTAAAAGTACTCCTCCAAGAAAGTTTATAACTATGAATGTCTGTCACAAAAACAGTGCGAACCCTAAGAAATCACCTAATGATGCACTTCAAGGCATTCACAAAATAAGAGTAATTCAAACCCCAAATTAACAGAAGGAAGAAAATTATAAAAATCAAGCAGATATTAATGGAAAGACAAATTACTACTTGCAGATGACATGATCTTCTACATAGAAGATCAAAAATACTCCAGCAAAAGACCAGTAGAATTGATAACCAAATTTAGCAATGCTACAAAAATCAACATACAAAAATCAACTGGTTCTTTTTTGTACTAATACTGAACTCACTGAGAATCTAGGAAAATGATATAATTCATGATATCAAGAAAATGAAATATTTTAGAATTAAACTAACCAATAAAATGAAAGACCTCTACAGTAAAACAACAGTACATTTTTTTGTCTTGTTTGTTTGTTTTGAGACAGGGTCTTGCTTTGTAGTTCAGGGTGGTCCTGAGCTCACTATGTAGGCCAGGCAAGCCTCGAACTCAGCAAACCTCCTGCCTCTGCCTCCCGAGTGCTGGGAGTACAGGCGTGAGCCACCACGCCCGGCAACAACAGTACTTTTAAAAAGGTGATGCAAGAGTTTCTCAGTAAATGGAAAGATATCCCTGGTTCTTTTATATACAGAACTTGTATTGTTAAAATGGCGATATTTCTAAAACTGATGTACAGATTCAATACAATCCAAATAATATCAACAGCTTTCCTCACAGAACTAGAGAAAATAATCCTAAAATTCATATAGAAGCAACAACAACAACAAAAGAAACCCCAGAATATCAAAACAACACTAGACCACAAGGGCCAAGAAAAAAGCATCAGAATCCCAGACCACAAATTATATTACAGATTGATAGTGACTAAACCACCAAGGAAATGACAAAAACAGACACATAGATCAAGAAAAGGGAAGAGAGCTGGGCATGGTGGCTCATGCCTGTATTCCCAGAACTCGGGAGGCAGAGACAGGAGGATTGCTGAGTTCGAGGCTTGCCTGGGCTCCATAGTGAGCTCAGGCCCAGCCTGAACTACAAAGTGAGACCCTGTCTCAAAAAAAAAAAAAAAAAAAAGGAAGAGAATATAAAGAAACAAGCCTAAGACTATGTAACCATCTGATCTCTGAAAAAATGGCCAAAAACATGTGCTAGAAGTAAGATAGCCTCTTTTAAAAATTGATGCTGGAAGAAGTGACTGTATGCAGAAGATTGTATCTAGACCCATATCATTCTTCATATACTGAACTAAAATCAAAATGTATCAAAGATATAAATGATAAAACATAATCTCCTGGAAGGTAAAATAGGTGAAACTCTTGAATACAATGGTATAGGCAAGGCCTTTCTGAACAGAACCTCAATTCCACAAGAGGTAAATATTAAGAATCAACAAGTAGGATCCCATCAAATTTTAAAAAGCCCTTCTGCACAGCAAAGAAAGCAACCAACAGGGAGAAGGGACAACGTATACAATGGGGAAAAATTGTCTGCTATTCCTCAAGAAAAAGACTAACATCCAGAATATGTAAAGACATAAAAATGAATTAGCCCTGGGCACCATCCTTGGGAACTGCAGTAAGGTGGTGACCTACCCTGGTCTGCCATTAGCCAGCACCACCTCAGGGTGCTGTGCAACCTGTGACCCTTTCTGAACCTGCCATTGCCAATATGTGGCGCACTCAGCTTTTGTTCTGCATTGTGTTTTCTGATTGTTTCTATTTGTATAGGAGGGGAAACATGTTTCTAGTTTCTGTGTTGCAGTTAGTCAGCTCTGCTCTTAGTTTGGTTCCACCCTCCTCTCCTTCCTTCTTACTATAGGAGGGTGGATATAGTTTCTACTTTTCCTGTAGCTGTTAGTCCATTCTGTTTTGTATTTGTCCTTTCCATCTCTCTTCTTCTCCAGTCTTTACCAATTTCCCATCATTTGTGTGATCTTTCTGGGTCCTCTAACCACATTTGTAATCTCTCCCTTTCCTTGTATTTCTTCATTCACCCAGCTCCCTCTAAATTTTATCTCCAAAGCAGGCTGCTGCTTTATTGAAGGGGCTGTATACTGTACATACATTTCTAGTTAGTTCTAAATTTCAGCATTCGTACATACATTTCTAGTTAGGTCTAAATTTCAGCTCATGAGTCAAAGCTGTTAGAATAATGACTACCATAGTTTGTCATTTTCTCTGCTGTGTTTGATATGGTTGATGATACTGATTGTATCACTTTGACTGAAGTGATATGATGCTTCTGTTAAAGTACCTTTCATGATGTACCAGAAGGAAATTGCTTATGGGCCACTACTACTACTACTACTACTACTACTACTACTACTACTACTACTACTACAACTACTAGACTCAGGGAAGTTGATCCAGGAAATAGGCATTTCCTAAAGGTTCTAAATATTAGCAAGAAAGATATTTGGCAAGAACTACTGTTCAGACAACAATCCATGAATTAAACCAGAAATATTAAAAGTAGAAATGAGAAAACATTTACATAGAACTCAAACTCAGGCTCTTAGATCATCAACATGGGAAAATCTAGAGAACACTAAGATGAAACAACTCAAAATTCAAGCACCTGTACCCCATGAGTTGGCAATAAAAGATCAAGGAAGAATGAAATTGGAAATAATGTCTCAGATAATAATAGAGATAGTGTCCATAGTGAAACATATGAAGAATCACTCTAAAGATGAGGTCAATACAAAAGTGGGCATCTGAGATGAATACATACTTCTCAGATAAATATAATAAAAATTTTAGCATCATTGATCATTCAAGAAGTGTATTTAAAACAACACTGGGATTCTATCTCACTCCAGAAAGAATGGTTTTTGTCAAGCAATCAATCAATAACAAATGCTGGTGGAGCTGTGAGGAAAAGGCAAACTTTCTCACTGTTGGTTGGAGTGTAGATTGCTGCAACTACTGTAGAAATCAGTATGGAGATTTCTCAAAAAACTAAAACTAGAGGTTCCATTTGATCCAGCTATTACCTTAGCATCCTACTGAAAGAATTAAGAGCATCATACTAGGGTGATATATGCATACCCATGTTTATAATAGCACAATTTGTAATAACTAAATTTTGAAAACAGTCAAAATGCCTATCGATGCATAAATAGATGAAGAAAATGTGGTTGTTTTATACAATAAAGTACTCCTCTGCCATAAAGAAGGATAAACTGGAGGCATTTCTAGGTAAATGGATGCACCTTGAGTTCATACTCTTAAGTGAAATAAAACAGAAACACAAGTTTAAACACTTCATTACAAACTCAAATTATAAATAAAGGAATAAAATAAAAGCATCATAGTAAGAAATAGGGACATAGATATTTTGCAAATGTTAAAAGGACCAAAATATAGAGGAAAGGTTGGGATAATGGAGAACATATGAATGTAAAAAGAATTAAGATTTGTTGTGTACAGGTACCAACTCTCCACAATTAATGTGACCATTACATATTGGAAACATGTACTAATAAAAATAAAAAAATAAAAGAGCATATATTCATATTTGATTTATTTTTAAAAGAAAAACCTAGACAGAAAGTAAAGTTTTTTTTTTTTCATTTCTACTTAAGGCACACAGGAATTTAATAAAAATTATGGAAGAAATTATGTGTTGCATGGGGTAATGAAATAACTATGAAAATGTGAGCTAGAATGAGTTAGATATTTCATTGCATACTTTCATATAATTACATAGATTTACAATTATACATACGTGTGATTACATACACAATAATATTCTTACATGATATAAATTTCTTATTCAAAAATTAAATAAGAAGCCTATGTTTGGAAAAATTGAACTTGATATCCATGATGTAGACTAGGTGATCATTTTGAGTCCCTTCCAGCTATACAAAATCAGTTCTTCAAAGAGGGTTATCAGAAGGATCAGGTCTGTTTCCACTAAGGATATAAACATAGCTATAACTCTTTGTTCTCAGTCTTCTCTCAGTGAGAAAGTTCTCTCCTACTAACGTTATTCAGTGCATTTAGGCAAAGTAGGGCTGGTATATGAATTTCTTAAATACTTTTAAAATTACTGTGTAAATATCGACTTGCTTTTAGACCTTGGTAAAGAAAGAAAGAAAGAAAGAAAGAAAGAAAGAAAGAAAGAAAGAAAGAAAGAAAGAAAGAAAGAAAGAAAGAAAGAAAGAAAGAAAGAAAGAAAGAAAGGAAGGAAGGAAGGAAGGAAGGAAGGAAGAGAGAGAGAAGGAAGGAAAATAAAGAAAGGAAGGAAGGAAGGGAAGA
>PVIC010015408.1:0-35245 GCA_004025085.1 Thryonomys swinderianus
AAAGAATGTAGCAATGTTTATTGGACAAATACATTTATTTGTCCAATTATATATATATAAATACTGGCTTTTTCCAGTGATCTGCCATGTTCAGTATACAGTGAAAAGTTTAATATTTTAATCTAAAAATTTAAATGTTCTTTCGAGTTTCTTGCCAAGGATCAGTGAAAGAATGTGGTTGCTTTTTCTTAGACTGACTGACCTTGGCATCTATGTAAAGCATCATTGTTTCAAAATGAAGCATGCTTTATTGTTCCCTTTTTCTGCATTCTGTTGGTTTCATAACAACAAACTGAAATCTATAGCTTCTTAAAGTTCAGCATGTTAACATAAAATACAGCAAGAATCTGGCTGAACTATTTTAAATAAAGGACCCAGATGTTTTTAGTCAGGTTATCCTGATAAGACTTGCCCTAAGCTTTGGTTTTATTAGTCATAAAAGTCTAAATACATTCTTGGCCAATTTTGTCCAACAGACAAGGAAAAAGCAAAGTCAATGACATCATTATTTTGTCAATATCAAATGGTTTTACTGTTGTGGCAGAAGTGGGAAAACTTTGTTTATTGGAAAAAAGAAAATAGATACTATGGGGCCAAGCGTAACTCCACGGAAATGTCACGTCTGCCCTCCCGTGAATAAGTTGGTTTATTGTTGCAAAAAAGGTTGCTTTTTTATAGCTTCTTTCAGTTGTCAGCTAATTATTTTTCTTATACAATCCAGCCTCAGTTACATGTATTCTATCCTGTACCTTAGAATGATTCCTATAGATAAAAGTACAGGATGACCTCTTGTTGTCTTTTCTTTCTGTGAACAGAGCTGCTAAGTACACATATGCATGCACACACAACTGGGAATCAACAATTTGTAGACAAGAATTAAACTTGCAGAAAGGTTGGTCTAAATGATTCTGGAGTATAGACTCTGTTGTCTGGAATATATCAGTACAATTGTCCTTTCCTCTTCAGTAGGCTAAAGTGACAATCTATTTGATATCTTTTTTTTTTGAGACAGGGTCTCACTTTGTGGTTCAGGCTGGCTCTGAGCTCACTATGGAGCCCAGGCAAGTCTTGAACTCAGCAATCCTCCTGCCTCTGCCTCCCAAGTGCTGGGATTACAGGTGTGACCCACCACGCCCAGCACTGTGGTATGTGGTATTGATTGCTAGTGGGCGTGAGTCACCACACCCAACATTGTATGTGGTTACCAGGGATTAACTCAGGACTTTGCGCTTGTGAGGCAGGTGCCAGAACCACTGAGCTAACCCTCCGGCCCTATGTGATATCTTTTGAAGGTATCTTGTTTGTAAACATTTGTCAGATTCTAATTTTTCTTTTTGTATTAAAATTCAACTATGGATGTGTATGAAACAAAATAAATGGAGATAATTTTTCTCCCACACACACACATACAAAAGAAATTTTTCCTGGTTGCTAAATGCAATCCTAATTCTGTCTGATATACACATTGGTTCATTTTGCTTTGTGAACTTCCAATGGAGTTTTAAATCTGCAAATCTGTTTGAATATGTTCCATGGATTTCATTACTGTCTTTACTGGGATTCCATCATGTTCTTGAATTCTTCTTTGGAGTTATTAATCCTGTCTTTCACCATAGACACTATGTCTGCTGTTGCTTAGAAATTATTTGTTCATTTTTTTCCAGATCCTTTTTTGTTGCCAGATTAGGGAGATCAGGTTGTTCCATCTCATTGATCCCTAAATCTCCTTTTTGTGATCTGGAATTCTGGCTTTATGTCTTATTTAGATGTCTTCTCATTTCAATGTTTTTGTTTTTTGTTGATGTTTTTGATTTACTTTCTTGGTTGCTGCCTATAAAATACTTATTGCAGATATCTTTCTTGCTAATATTTAGAACCCTTAGGGAATGACTACTTCCTGGATCATCCTACTAGTATAATTTGCCCTGAGGCCTTGAGTCTGTAATGGTCCTTAGGCAGTCTCAGTTATGGCGCACCAGGAAAGACACTTGAACAGAAAGATCATGTCACAAACCCCTTCCATCTGGTGGGCCTTTATTGCAGAGACTTTCTTCACTCTTCCAGTGGGTTTCAGTTTTCATGAAGGAACCTCAGACAGGCCCTGTCTTTGATGTTCACTGCTGCTCTGTTGTTGCTTGGTGTTAATGGCCCTGAGCAACTTTGCTGTGTGGATTTGGATCCTGTGTGACCAGGGCACCCAGCTGCAGCTCAGGACTCAGCTGCTGAACCTCCTCCCTGCTTGATGGTCCTGTCCAAATTTCTGGCCTACTCATTCCATGATAATCCGGGCCAGTGATGTTGAACATTTTGTCATGTGTTTAATGGTTAGTTGTATTACTTTATCTGACATGAGTCAACTCATTTCAGATGTTGTGTATTTTTTGAGCTTTTTTTTTTTTTTCCCTTCAGACCAAGTATCACACTCAGAACCTTGTGCTTTCAAGGCAGGCACAGTGCCACTGGGGTAAATCCCTGGCTCCAAAGTGCTGTTTTCTTTTCTTTTTTTTTTTTTCAGCCCTTTATTTGAGTTTTTAGATTTATGAGGGCTAATTTTTTTGAGTTCTTTATATAATAATAAATGTTACTCTTTGTTCAGATGAGTAACTGGCAAAATTATTTTCCTCTTCTGTAGGTTGTCTTTTCATTTGTTGGTGGTTTCCTTTGCTGTCCCAAAGCTTTTTAATTTAATGAGATTCCATTTGTTGATTCTCAATATTACTTCTTGTGCAACTGGGGTTTATTTAGAAGTTCTTTACCTATATCTGTGTCCTCAAGAATTTCACCTATTTTGTCTTCCAGAATATTGTTTATATTCTGATGTTGAAATATGAGATCCATTTTGATTTTAGGTTAGAGTATGGTGAGAGATAAGGGTCTACATTCAACCTTTGGCATGTGAAAAGCTAGCATTTTCCAGCACCATTTGTTAAGAGTTTCTTTCCTATAGTGAAGGGATTTGGCTCCTTTTTTAAAAATCATATAATCGGGGGCCGGAGGGTTAGCTCAGTGGTTCCGGCGCCTGCCTCGCCAGCGCAAGGTCCTGAGTCCGATCACCGGTAACCACATATAATGCTGGGCGTGGAGACTCACGCCCACTAGCAATCAACACCGCATACCACAATGCCGGGCTTGGTGGCTCACGCCTGTAATCCCAGCACTCGGGAGGCAGAGACAGGAGGATTGCTGAGTTCGCAGCGGCTTGCCTGGGCACCATAAGTGAGCTCAGGGCCAGCCTGAACTACAAAGTGAGACCCTGTCTCAAAAAAAAAAAAAAAAATCATATAATCAAGTATACCTGGAGTTATTTCTTTACCTTCTATTCCACAGTCTATTTTTTTTTTTGCAATACCATGCTGTTTTGATGACTGTATGTATAGCAGAACTTAAGTCCAGCATTGTGATATCCTCTGCCTTGCCCTTGTTACCCAGAATTACTTTTGCTATTCTAGGTCTTTTATGCCTCAATATGGTTTTAGGATTGTTTTCTACTGTTCTGTAGGACATGTTATTGATATTTTAACTGGGATTGTATTAAATCTATATATTAGTTTTAGAAATATGGTCATTTTAACTATATTGATTTTGCCTATCCAGGAACAGAATTTATCTTTCTATTTTCTGGTACCCTCTTCATCTTCTTTTTCAGAATATTATAATTTTCATGATAGAGGGCTTTTACTTCCTTGGGGTTAGGTTAATTCCTAAGTAATTTTTTAAATGCTGTTGTGAAAGGTATTGTCTCCCTAATTTCCCAGTGAGTTTGTTATTAATATATAGGAATGCTATTGACTTTTGAGTGTTGACTTTATATCTTGCTACAGTACTGAATTTGGTCCTTAGTTCTTAAAGTTGTTTGGTGGATTTTTGGGGGGATCTTCTATGTAGAGGATATCTCATCTGCAGATAATGATAATTTACTTCTTTCTCTCGCCATACTCATTTTATTTCTTTCTCTTTTTTCATTACTCTAGCTAGCATTCTGAGAACAACAGTGGTGATGGCAGACAGCCTTGTCTTTTCCTGATTTTAGAGGGAAAGTTCACACTTTCTCTCTGTTAAGTGTGACATTGGCCATGGATTTGCCTTAGATGCCTTCTGTCAGACCAAGATAAGGCCCATACATTACTATGTTTTTTTTTTGTTTGTTTGTTTTGAGACAGGATCTTGCTTTGTAGCTCAGACTGGCCCTGAAATTACTATGTAGCCCAGGCTAGCCTTGAGCTCACAACAATTCTCCTGCCTCTGCCTCCTGAGTGCTGGAATTACAGGTGTGGGCCACCATGCTTGGCATTGTAGTATGTGGTACCAGGAATGGAACTCAGGACCTTAGGTTTACCAAACAGATCCTGGAACCACTGAGCTAAATTCCAGACCCTATTACTATGTTCTTGAGGTTTGTGTTTTTTAAAATCATGAATAGAGGCTGAATTTTGTCAAATGATTTTTCTACATCTATTGAGATGATCATATGGTTTTTTCCTTTGCTTCTATTTATGTAGTGAGTTACATTTACTGATTTGAGTATGTTAAACCATTCCTACATCCCCAGAATGAATCTTAAGTTGGTCATGAGGTTTTTTTATTTTTAAATAATTTGCTACATTCTGCTTGCCAGTATCTTGAGAATTTTGTGCCTGTGTTCATTAAACATATTGGTGTATAGTTGTTTATTGGTTGGGTCCTGTTGTGGTTTTGAAATCAGGGTAATGTTTGCTTCCAGAAATGGCTTTGGAACTAGTGCTTTCCTTTGGATTTCACTAAAGAATTCAGAAAAGGTGGGTGTTCGATCTTCTCTAAAGTTCTTGTAGAATTCAGCAGTGAATCCATTGGGATCTGGGCTTTTCTTAGTAGTTTTTAAAATTACTACTTCAGTTCCTCTGACTGATATTGGCTTATTCAGGATTTTTATATGTTCTTTGTTAAGCTATATTATTTCATATGCATCTAGAAATTTACCATTTCTTCTCATGTTTTTACTTTATTAGAATACAGGTTCACAAAATAGTTTCCAGTAATATTGATTTTAGCAGAATCCATTGTGATTTTCCCTTTTTCACTTCTATTTGTATCGACATGGGGTTTTTTATTTTTAAAATAAGATTGGCTAAGGATTTTTCTCTTTTGTTCAGTCTTTCAAAAATACTACTCTCTGATTCATTAATTCTTTGTATTTTTCTTTTAGTCTGAATTTCATTAATTTCAGCCCTAATCTCTATAATTTATCTGTATGTTTATTCCTCTCTCTGTTCAGGGAGTTTTCTGCCATTACTTCTGTGAAAAGCTTTTTATACCAGTTGTATTACCTTCTGATTTTTCACTTATTATTTCTTAGATTATACTTCTTTCCATCATGTAGCAGTTTTTGCATCAACTTTTTTTTCTTCTTTTTGTTACCAGGGATCAAACTTGTGACCTTGCACTTGTGAGGCACATTCCAGAACCACTGAGCTAAATTCCTAACCCTGCATCCACTTTTCATGCTCTCTTGTTTTTGAGTTTTCTTTGAGTACTTGGCCTTCAAAGGCATCATTGTCTTTAAGATCTAAGATTCTTTCTTCATATGAGTCAGTTCTACTACCCCAACTTTTTACAGTTTGTACTGGGAATCTAGCTTGGGACTTTGCACTTGTGAGGCAGGCACCAGAACCACTGAACTAAATCCTCAGCCCTACTTCCAGTATGATTTTTCTTTTTTTTGCTTTTTGAGACAGGGTCTTGCGTTGTAGTTCAGGCTGGCCCTGAGCTCACTATGGTGCCCAGGCAAGCCGCCGCGAACTCAGCAATCCTCCTGTCCCTGCCTCCTGATTGCTGGGATTACAGGCATGAGCCACCACGCCCGGCATTGTAGTATGCAGTGTTGATTGTTGGTGGGCGTGTCTCCACGCCCAGCATTATATGTGGTTACCGGGGATTGAACTCAGGACCTTGTGCTTGCAAGGCAGGCGCCGGAACCACTGAGCTAACCCTCCGGCCCTCCAGTATGATTTTTAATCTCTTAGATCTGCCCCCCACCCAATGTGTCTTTGTGGTACCAGGGATCAAACTCATGACTTTGCTCTTGCATGATAGGCAGAAGCACTACTGACCTAAATCCCTGGTCCCTGTCTTGGATTTCTGATTGAAACCTTATCATAGACTCTAATTCTTTGGTAAACCGGCAACTGATAATTCATGTTTTGTATCATTTTTATTAACTCATTTAGTTTTTTATTAGTGTCTTCTGAAAGTTCTAGCACATTTTTGATTATTATTTCCATTATATGTTTAGTTATATCTAAGAACTAAGTACTTATTTGAGCTGCTTTCTGACCTCCCCTGCTATTCATTCAATTAATTAAGGTGTATAGCTTATGCTATTATGTTGTTTTTTATCGCTGGATTGGCATTGGGGGGATTGGGAGTTATGGGAGACATTTTTGATTAGAAAAGACAAAAAAGATTACTATATACTAGTTAAAGGAATAATGCAAAAAGTAGAGATAACATTGATAAATACATATGCACTGAATACTGGAGCATCTATCATTATCAAAGAAAAACTACTGAAATTAAATGATCAAATAAGCTTTGACATAATCATAGTAGATTTTAAGAACCTACTTTCAGAAAGAAGCAGATCAACAAAACAAAAAAAACAAAGAAATTTCACAGCTGAATCAAACTCTTGAACACATGAACTTGGTGGACATATATACAGACTATCCACCCCTTTATAATAAAAAGTATACATTCTTTTCAACAGCATGTGGTAATTTTTCCAAAATAGATTGCTTACTACTCTAGAAAGTTTCCTTATGTAAAAATATAAAAGAACTGAAATTATCCATGCATACTATCTAGCCCTGTGCAATTAAGATAGAAATCAATGACAAACGAAACTTTGGAAAAGGCAAAAGCTCCTGGAAAATAAACAACAAATTCCTAAACAACTGGTGAGTCACAGAAGAAATTTAAAAATTTCAGAAAGTTAATGACAATGACTATAACTAACTCAACAAAACCTTTGGGATACCATGGAAGCAGTTCTAAGAGGAGAAGTCATTGCAGTTAGTATTCACTTTAGAAAAAGAAATCAAACCCAAATGAATAACTTTATGAAAAATCTTAAGCTATGTAAGAAACAACAAAGCAGCCCCAAACTGAAATTAAGGAGGGAAATTATAAAGATGGAAATGGAAACTAATGAAATTGAAATTCAATAAGTGTAAAAAAATCAATGAATTGAAGATCTATTCATTGAAAGAATAAAGAGATAAGAGCTCAGCAAGATTCACCAAGAGAAAGACAGAAAAGGCTTACATCAATGCAATTAGAAATGAATACAGTGAACACTGACAAAATCCTGAAAAGAGTTTGCAACTACTTTGAAAAATTATATTTCAACAAATTGGCAATTTTTTTTTTTTTGAGATAGGGTCTCACTTTGTAGTTCAGGCTGTCCCTGAGCTCACTATGGAGCCCAGCCAAGCCTCAAACTCAGCAATCCTCCTGTCTCTGCCTCCTGAGTGCTGGGATGACAGGCATGAGCCACCATGCCCGGCACTGTGGTATGTGGTATTGATGGCTGGTGGGCGTGAGTCACCATGCTCAGCTTTGTATGTGGTTACTGGGATCGAATTCAGGACCTTGCATTTGCGAGGCAGGCACAGGAACCGCTGAGCTAAATCTCCGGCCCCAAATTGGCAAATTTTGAAGAAATTCTAAGATTTTGAGACACATGAAAACTACCACAGCTAACCCAAGATGACACAAATGTGACTAATAACCCAATAACAATGAAACTGACTCAATAATAAAGAATTTACCAACTAAAAAGGCCCCAGGACCTAATAGATTCGTTGCTGAATTCTATAGTCTGTTACATGACAATACTTCTAAAGGGATGCCGTGCTCTAAATTTATTTATGGAAACCAGTTTCGCCCTGATCCCAAAACTGGATAAAGACCAAACTAAAAAAGAAAATAATAGGCCAATTTCTTTAATGAACACAGATGCAAAAGTACTCAATAAGAATTAGCAAATAGAATATAGTACATTGTAAAAAAGAAAATACATTCACCAGGGATTTAGCTCCGTGGTTCCAGGGTCTGCCTGGCAAGTGCAAGGTCCCAAGTTTGATCCTTGGTACCACACACCACAGTGCTGGGCATGGTGGCTCATGCCTGTAATCTGAGCACTTGGGAGGCAGAAGCAGGAGGATTTCACAGAGTTTGAGGTATGAATATAATCAAAACACATCATATATATTTGAAAAATACTCCTCCAAAAAATGTGAAACTCAGGGAAAGGATGGGAAAGGAATTTGAGTGGGAGAAAATGATTAAAGTATGTTCTGTGGATGTATAAATCTGCCAAAATGAAACTCAATATATTTGTATAAGGAGTATAATCTAGTGGAAAATGTGGGAAAATTTTTTAAAAATAGAAAAAAAAATTGAATATCTGCACTATCCCAGAAAGTATTCCCCTTTCCTATCCCAACTAATTTCTCCCCAACAAAGCAGAAGAATTTGATGTTTTGATTTGATCTGCCATAGATTGGCTTAGTCTTTTCTTCAACTACACATAAATGTAAAAAAAAAATTATGTAAATGGCATTGTAGATATTACACAATTGGTTTGCCACTTGTTTTTTCCTTTTAACATTTCATTTTAGCAATTTACTTCTCATAAGTGTAGTCTTAAATCATGTGTTTATTTTGTGTGTAATATTCATTTTATCATGAATTTTTTTTTTACCTTTTAAAAATATTTACTTGAAATCCCGGACGTGGTGGCTCACGCCTGTAATCCCAGCACTCGGGAGGCAGAGACAGGATTGCTGAGTTCGCGGCGGCTTGCCTGGGCACCACAGTGAGCTCAGGGCCAGCCTGAACTACAAAGCGAGACCCTGTCTCAAAAAAAAAAAATTTACTTGATCCCTGGTTTATCACAATAATCCATCTCAGGAATGGGCAGATGGAAGAATTACACAGCTTCACATTCTCTCCAGGTTTCTTCACCTCCCATTCCCTCCTGTCCCCTTGTGTTTACTACTCCAAAAGCTCTCTGAACCACACATGCTTTCAGGGCTTTTGGAAGCTCCATTTTGTAGGCATGATTGATTACATCATTAGCCATTAGCAATTAACTCAGCCTTCAACCTCTTCCCCCCCTTCATTGGGGGTGGGGGTGAGTGGGTGGGAGTGGGTGGGGGTAGGCTGTTCCCCTGGCAACCAGTTCCCATCCTGAGTCTATCCAGGACCCCTGAGTACCAGTCATCTCTTGAGAGAATTGAAAGATTTTTAGGAGCTCTGTGATCTCTTCAGAAAATTGAAAGTTGTTTTTTTTTTTTTTTTTACAGGAGATGTATGGCAGGAAAAACAAACACATAGGTACTATATTATACTTATTTTTGTTTTGGTGCTGTAGATCAAATTCAGGGCCTTGCACATGCAAAGCATGCACTTAATACTAATTCACTCAGCTCTCCTGAGGTTTGTCCTTCCTTCCTTCCTTGTTTCTTTCCCTTCCTTCCTTTCTTTCTTTTCTTTCTTTCCTTCCTTCTTTCTCTCTTTCCTTCCTTCCTTCCTTCCTTCCTTCCTTCCTTCCTTCCTTCCTTCCTTCCTTCCTTCCTTCCTTCCCTCCCCCCCTCCCTTCCTCCTTCCTTCCTTGCTTTGAGGCACTGAGGATTGTATCCAATGCCTTTGCACTGAGAACATTCTCTTCACTTTAAATTATTTTCTTCATTACAGAGTCTCACTAAGTTGCTCATGCTGGCCTTAAAGTTGCCATCCTCCTGCTTCAGCCTTTCACAGTGCTGCCATTACAGTTGTACACCAGTGTGCCTGCTTGCAGTATATTCTTTTCTTTTATGTAGTTCAGGCTGGCTCTGAGCTCACTATGTAGCCCAGGCAAGCCTTGAATTTAGCAGTCCTCCTGCCTCTGCCTCCCAAATGCTGGGATTACAGGCATGAGCCACCATGCCCGGCATTGTGGTATGTGGTACTGATTGCTGGTGGGTGTGAGTCACCATGCCTGGTATTGTTGTATGTGGTTACTGTGGATGGAACCAGGGATTGTGTGCTTGCTAGGCAGGTGCCGGAACCACTGAGCTAAATCTCCGGCCCTTGCAGTATATTCTTAATATGTTTTAGTCTATGCTTAGTGTTTGGCCAGGGACCCATCATAGCAAAAGAACAGTAAACCAGAAGATATTGACACATTGGTGGAATCCCCTTTCATCCTTAGCAGTTAGTCCAGCACATCAGCATATCATAATCAAAGGGACATGAATGGGCATGGGTACAGTCAGCAACCTGAATTTGCCATGATACTCTTCAAAGTGTGTATTGCAATTGATACTCTCAGTACCTCCTGCAGCCTCAGACTGTACCTTTCCTCAGCTCTTGGGAAAGCTTATTATACACTTAATTGTTTCTACATTTTGTTTTATGTCCTCTTTCTCTACTTCTCTTTCTTTATTAAATTGAATTCTTTATTGTTACATTTTATATACACATTATTCACACTTAACATTGAGGTTGTATTCTTTCATTTGTTTTAGTTTTCTGAGACAGGGTCTCACTTTGTAGTTTAGGCTGGCCCTGAACTCACTGTGTAGCCCAGACAAGCCTCAAGCCCAGAAATCCTCCTGCCTCTGCCTCTTGAGTGCTGAGATTACAAGTGTGAGCCACCACACCCAGCACTGTGGTATGTGATGTAGGATCAAATTTGGAACCTTGTGCTTATCAGGAAGACACCGGAACCACTGAGCTAAATCCCTGGCCCTCTTCTGTCCTTCCTTTTCTCTTTCTGGATTCCTTTTAGGATGGTGATATACTTTCTGATCCATCATCTATATCACCTGCTGTTTTTTGTCTTTTCTGCATTTTTCTAAACTTCTGCCCATCCAGAGTTGTCCCCTCCCCCCCTTTTTTTCCTAATTTTCAAAACCTCAGTTTCCCTTCCAAAGGCTTTTTGCTGTGGTTATTTTAGCATGGATCGCTGCCCTTTGTGCCAACCTGTTGTTCAATGGATGCATTATTTTCTAAAACCTCTCTGAGGATGCTGACAAAAGATAAATTTCTTGCTGGGCGTGGTGGCTCAGGTCTGTAATCCCAGCACTCAGAAGTCAGAGGCAGGAGGATTGCTGTGATTTTGAGGCTAGCTTGGGCTACATAGCTAGGTCAGGGCCAGCTTGTACTACCAAGTAAGACCCTATCTCAAAAAAAAATTAAATCTCTTTATGTTCTTTGTTTTATACTCTTGTCATCTCTGAATTCTTTGTCTTCTTCAGGAATGAAATTCTCTGTCTTTTTTTATGATTGTTTTTTTTCCCTTATGCTACACATTTTCTCTAATCTGTGACAAACTTCAATTGTCTATTTGTATAAACAGTGACTAGCTAGGTGAAGTGGTGTTTATAGTCCTACCTTCTCAGAAGGCTGAGACAGGAGGATCACTTGAGCTAGGAAGTCATGGCAAGCCTGGGCAACACAGTAAGGCCCTTTCTTGACAGTGATAACAACAAAAGAGAATTGTGAAACTGACTATAAAGGCTGCTTCAAGCCCTGGAACCTGGGCAGGAGCTGCTACTATGGACAACTCTTCAGCAGGAGTGGGCAGAGAACTGGCTGATTCTGGTTAGCCCCCTCCCTTGCCATACTGGCTTGAGGAGCCCTGTCCCTGCGCATGCCCACCAGCTGCACACGTACTTGCCCTGGTGGATTCCCCGTGGCTCTGCGTGTGGACTGGGAGCTGGTACTCAACTGTTCACACACAGATCTTCCACTCTGCTTGGTTTGGGGCCAGTTCATTTTCCTGGCTCTGTTGAGCCCACCCTTAATTCTGTACAGGGTGCGGGAGTTTTTCCCAGGGCTGGACCTCCTCTCCCCACCCTTCTCTGACAACTGGCAGTCTGGCTGTGGTTTTCTTGGGACTGGAGCTTCCTTTGCCATTTCCTTCATCATTTCTCTCCTTTGTGATCTGTGCTCCAGCACTGGGCTGTCCTAGTGACTCTGTGGATGCCCAATGTCACACCTGACCCAGGTAAAACCAACTGAGCAAACACCCAACAAAGGGGCCGCGCTACTCTCAGTAGCATCTGCTACTCTCAGAGCAGATGACTGTAAAGAAAATCTAGGGTGTGATATACAATCTCTTTGGTGCCAAAGAGTCCAGTGTTATAAGCACCCCTGAGCTGACTGTCCTTGGATGCTCAATGAAGCACTCCACTCCAGATTCCTTAGGTTTATAACCCCACCCCCAAAGCCTATTAGAAACTTAGTTTCTATCCCAACCAGCTGCTGAATGCATTCAGAATCTCAGTCCTTCTGCACCCAGACATTCAGATCCCTTGCAGTGTCTCTGGGAACCTTTCCTTCCACTCTGTGGAGTCCAATCTGTGCCTCAGGCTGTGGCTCAGTGTGCAGAATCTCTGCCTCCGTGGCTGAGGCCCTGTGCTGCTGCTGCCCCTCTCAGGACTCATGAGGGTGAGGGGCCGTGATGACGAGTGAAGCACCTGTGAGATGCAGTGACCTTGTTACTCTTACTTCAGCTTCTGCTGTGCTGAATTCCCTGCTGTCATTCTCCATCGGGCTGCTGGGAGCCCTGACTGCATCCAGAGACTCAGAAAGTTGGAGGCTTTAGATGAAAACTATTGTTTCATTTGCAAAAAGTTCTACAGGCCAGGGGTTGAGGCTGGTTCAGCTGGGTGAACCATGTTTTCTTTTCGAACTCATTAAGTAGCCCAAGCTGGCCTCAAACTCCTGAGTGCTGGGACCACAGGTGTCATCATCAGACCCAACTCTGTTTCCTTTTTTTTTGACATAGGATCTCACTTTGTAGTTCAGGCTGGCCCTGAGCTCACTATGTAGCCCAGGTAATCCTTGAACTAGGAACTCACATCAATCCTCCTGCCTCTGTCTCCCAAGTGCTTGGATTACAGGTATGAGCCACCACTCCTGGCACTGTGAGATGTGGTACTGGGGATTGAACTCAGGACCTTGCACTTGCAAGGCAGATGCCAGAACCATGGAGCTAAGTCTCTGGTCCAAGACCTAATTCTTAAGTGTTAGATAAAACCCTAAAGGCCATAACTAATATTCTCTGTCACCTTCCCTTTTAATGCCCCCCTCTTCTTTGTGTGTTCTTTATCCTGACAACTCTGTTCCTATAGATTATGGTTCTATCACATGCTGTTTTTATAAAATTGAGTTTATTGGTACATTTTAAACATACATCATGATCACATTCAACATTAAAAATTTGTACCTGTGCATGACATACCTTCTCATTTTTTTCCTCTCCACTGCCCACAGCTATCATCCCTAAACCCCTATATACATAAGCTTTGTTTCCATTTTTGTAATATTAAATTTTTTCTTTCTGTTTTTTATTTTCCTCTGTCCCCTCCCCTCCCTTTTTCCCTTTGAGCATTTTCATCCTGTTTGTAGGAGAGTCTGATGTTCTTCACCTGATCAAGGACACACACATGTGCTAAATTACAAACTGACAGTGACACTGCTTGAATAATTACCTCTGTTCTGTTTTTTGTTTTTTGTTTTTTGGTTTTTTTTGGGGGACAGGGTCTCGTAGTTCAGGCTGGCCCTGAGCTCACTATGTAGCCCAGGCAAACCTCTAACTCAGCAATCCTCCTGTCTCTGCCTCCCAAGTGCTGGGATTACAGGTGTGAGCCACCACACCCAGCACTGTGGTATGTGGTATTGATTGCTGGTGGGCATGAGTCACCACGCCAGCATTGTATGTGGTTACCGGGGATTGAACTCAGGACCTTGGGTTTGGGAGGCAGGCACCGGAACCACTGAGCTAAATCTCCGGCCCTCTGCTCTGTTTTTTTAAACTTCATTTTTTCACCCTTCCTACAACCATACAAAAGGAATTTTGTAGCCCCAGCTCGAAGCTCCAACTTTGGAGTCACCAACATTACCCTCCATCTCTGAGTGCTGTTCAGTTCTTTCATGTGCTGTTCCTGCAGCTTCAATTTTGGCTCCCTGATCAGGAAACTAACTGTACTGAGTCCTGGAACCACTGGTTTGGGGTTCAAGTGGCTGAGGGAGCCCTCCAGGGAGACTGAGGAGACACGCACACTGCCCCCCCAAGTTAACGGGACCTTCTTCTTTGGCGAAGGTAACCACTGGGTGCACTTATTTCTTCAGACTGGAATCAGAGGAGAGGTAGGCAAGTCTTCTACCAGGACTTCAGGATAAGGTAAGGCCTTGGGGCCTGATCCTAGTCAGGCCCATCCATGGACAGAAAGTCTGATCACCTCAGGGAGTCTCATGGAGACCTGGGTGCCAAGGTACAGCCTGGACTGAGTGGACTGGTAGAACCTCTGAATGACAGTATGCATAGGTGTGAACACATTTGTGTAACGTGGGCTACAGAGACAAAGTAGGCCCTAACCTGCATTCCATGGTGGCATTGTAGGGTATAATGGTGACTCAACCCCTGCAATAGGGAAATTGACCAGGCCCAGTTTATACAAGTGCATTTAGCCAAGACATGCCTAAATTCCTGAAAGGGACGTGGCCAAGTGGGCATCTGACCACTCTCCTCTGGAGATTCCACTCTCTTGTTTGTTGAGACTCTGTTCACAGAACTACAGAGTAACATGAAGACCACATCTAGTCAGTCCACAGTTTTAGACTGCATGTTTAGACATTTTAAAAAAGGATTCCATAGAGTTCACAGAATTAAAATAAGACCCTCCTGACTTAGGACCCTCTGTAAAGTTGAGCAGCCAAGACTGGTGGACTGGTGGCCTCTGCACTCCACATTGTACAAGCGGTGCAGAGAGCAGTCTCAGACCCAAACGACCATCCTGACTGATCCCCCTTACATGGATTCCTGGCTAGATGTTGCCCAGATAATCCCATCCTGGATGTGACTCTTTCATGTGCTGCTGTTCCTACTATTGCAATACTACTAGGTCTTGCTCATTTTTCTGCCTGATATCTATAAAGGCTCAATAATTTTTTCCTGTCAAGGGATCATTAACCATTTATTTATTTTCTCTCTCTGTTTTCTCTGTCTGTCTGTCTGTCTGTCTGTCTGTCTGTCTGTCTCTCTCTCTCTCTCTCTCTCTCTCTCTCCAGTACTGGTGATCAAAGCCAGGGGTACTCTACCACTCACTCTACCAGCCTCTGTCTGTAGTTTTTTTTTTTTTGAGACAGGGTCTCACTTTGTAGTTCAGGCTGGCCCTGAGCTCACTATGTAGCCCAGGCAAGCCTCGAATTCAGCAATCCTCCTGCCTCTGTCTCCTGAGTGCTGGGATTACAGGCATGAGCCACTATGCCCAGCACTGTGGTATGTGGTACTGATTACTGGTGGGTGTGAGTCATCACGACAGTATTGTTATATGTGGTTACCAGGGACTGAACCAGGGACCTTGCACTTGCTAGGAAGGTGCTAGAACCACTGAGTTAAATCTCTAGCCCACCCTTCGTGTAGTTTTAAAAGTTTTTATTTTTTCTGGTACTGAAGATCAAGCCCATGGCCTTCACACTGAGCTACATCCCCAACCTTTTTTATTTTTTAAATTTTGAGACAAGGTCTTGCTAATTTCCTCCCAGGACTCAAACTTTTGATGCTCCTGCCTCAGCCTCACAGAATGCTGGGATTACAGATGTGTGCCACCAAGCCCAGCTCCATTTTATATTTTGTTCTGAGGCAGAGTCTTACTACGTTACACAGGAAGGACTGTATTACAGTAGAGTGGGCCAAAAATAGCCCAGGCTCTTGTGTATAACAAGGAAACAATTGCCAGGAATACACCTCATATTACATAGGAAGTTGCTACATTTATTGAAGATCATGCAATGGCAGCAGGAACAGAGAGAAGGGTGAAAGGAAAAACAGAGTAAAAGGAAAAAGGCAAAAGGAGAAAGGGACTCAAGTGCAAAGGGGAAGGAAGGTGCTTGATAACTCAGGCTTCTGGTACCTACAAGGTCAGACATCACTGGTCCAGTGTGCCTCCCACTGTCTCCCTCTCTCTCTGATATGAGCAATCTGCATGACCCCCTAAGTTTCAGTCTCGATAATCATTAGGGTGCTGTTTGGTTTATGGTTGAATGAAGAGAAAGGAAGCACCTCATGTAGCCTCCCTGTTTCAGGATTATGGAACTGGGGATCACCATCAGGGCAGTGTGGCACTTACAGTGGAACAAAGGGAAGGGAGTGGCTCAGCGCCCTTGTTTCTAACTATGTTCACTTGAACCTGTGACCTACCGGCCTCTGCCTCCCTCAGTGCTGAGATTACAGGTATACATCACCATAACCAGCTATATTAGACTTTTTAAATTATAACTATTAACTCATTAACTGTACAATTGAATGGGCTTTACTGTTCTATTTCTATACCTGCATATATGATACTTTGATTATATTCAATAAACTTGAGAGACCTAAGTCCTAAGTGTTAGATAAAACCCTGAAGACCTTAGCCAATACTCTTGGTGACCTTCTCCATACCACCCCAACACTCAGTACACCCACCCAGACAAGTCCTTCCCCTCAAGTGGAAAAGATTTGGGCTCAAGTCCTCGTTCACTTTCCAGTCACAGAACAGTGCCTCAGTGAAGCAGGACTTAAAAAAATAAGAAAAAAACAAATATCCCCGACTCAAGCAATTTCTTTTCAGTCTTCCCCTCCTTGTGGCTGCTGTTCTTTGTCCTTGGCAACTTTGTTCTCTAAGTAATGGTTTCACAACATCCTGTTTTTATAAGAGCCTGTTTTTCTTCACCAAACCAAGGCTACCAAGATGTTGTAAATTGTAAACTGTCACTGTTCGAAAAACCGTCTTTATTCTGTGTCTGTAAACGTGCTTGCCCACCCACAAGTTTTGTGACACTAGAAAGATCAACTCATTCCTTCAGCCACATGTGTAGAACTAGAGCCTCTTCTTTGTCTAGGGTTCTGTCTTTGGGTGTGAATTAGCTGGGCCAGTGGGTGCCTAAATAAATTCTTCTGTTTCACTCATTGTTCTCTCTAATCTCTTAAATTCTGCAAAACCAGAGTTAGCTGTCTTCAATCAGAAAAAGTCACCAGAAAAAGAAAGGAGGGAGAAGCAGACCAAAAAAAGAAGAAGGAGAAGAAGAACAGAGAGAGAAAGAGAGAAATGAACCCAAAATAAGGGACACAATCCCTGGTGAGAGCATAGAAATGCATCAAACAAAGGGAAGGCTGAGGGTCCCAGGCTCTGAAGCCCGGCAGGAGCAGTCAGCAGGCAAGTCCGGCTTGTTCCACACAGTGGTTCAACGACAGCTTGAACTTCATTCCAAGAACCTGCCTCAGAAAACCAAAAAGTATTAAAGCAGAGAAAGCAAAATAAAACCCCCAAAGTTATTAAAATTTGTTAATAACTCTTCTTATTGCTTCCAAAACTTAGAGATTCCTAGCTGTTTTGCTATGGCTTGAATAGTTTGTCCCTTCTGAAATTCATGTTGTCATTTAATTTAATTTAGTATTTATGAGGTGCTAAAAGGGGGGACCAGATGGGACCTTCAAAAGTGACCAGGGCCCTGTCCTGGAGAATGGATCAGGCCACTTTCATGCCAATGGATCAATGAATGCACAGGTTGTCTCCAGGGTGGGTCTCCCGTCAAAGCCAGGGTGGCTGAGCCTCTCTCAAGCTCCCTCTTACCAGTGGTGCCCTGTGCTGCCTCAGGCCTCTGGCAGCCAGAGAGCCAGTATCAGATGTGGCCCATTGACTGTGGCCATCGAGCAAGACAGAGCTCTTTGCTTTTTAACTCATCCAGTCTGTGGATGAGTTAAATGGGCTTAGTTTGTATTAGCTTTCTGTGGCTATTGTGACCAAAATTGCTGCAAACTTGACTTAATACAACAGAAGTTTATTCTCCCACACTTCCAAAGCTCTGTAGGGAAAGATGAAACTTCTGGGTAGGGTCCTTTAATAAAAGGGAACAAATGGTGGCTCATGCCTGTAATCCCAGCACTCAGGAGGCAGAGGCAGAAAGATTGCTGAGTTCGAGGCTTGCCTGGGCTAGTGAGCTCAGGGCCAGCCTGAACTACAAAGTAAGACCCTGTTTAAAAAAAAAAAAAAAAAAGGAACAAAACAGCCTGGGTAATAAGCTGAGACTGCGACTGGCAGGCAGTTTGTTGTTTTAACTCTGTATCTATGTAGGCAACACTGTCTACCCTGGTTCCCCCTGTGCAGGTTTCCATGCTTACACATTTCCTTATTAGCCTATGAGACCTGGACCTCTGGTGATGAGCCAGCCACCCAGTCAGGTATAACTGGCCCAAGGGAGGGACCCTTGGGCCTCTACCCCATAGCACCAGACTACTCCCCCATACTCAGTAGTTACCCAGCTGTGGGGGTCCTGCTCCTCAGCGTGGCTTTGTACCACTTTCCTCTGCAGATGAATTTACTTCTGCTGTGCAGCATCTTTTGACCTCTCTTCCTCTTTCTGTGTTGGAGAGACAAGCCGAGGAGGGTTTGGATGTGGGTTGGCAACCATTAGACATCACCTGTGGAAACCCCACATCAAGGGGCCGGCAGGGTGATGCTCCCTTGGCACCTCTCCAGGAGGAACCTTGTTTCTTTCAGCTTCTCGTGACCTCGCAATGTTCTTCATGACTGTGCCACTCCAATCTGTGCCTGTGGTTCCACACAGCCTGCCTTGTATATGCGTCACTTCTGTCACTAACAAAGACATTCTATCCAGCCGGGATAGTCCCTGGCGCACTCACCACCAAACCCTTAACTTGTCACAACTGCAAAGACCTTTCCTGCAAATCAAGTCACATGCACGAGCTCTCAGGGGTAGGACGTGGGCATGTTCTGGGGATCACTCTTCCGTATACTATGTATATACATGGACTATTCCCTAAAAGCTGCCAAATTAGACATTCTCTCTCAAGTTTTTCCTGATTTGGGAAAAAATGGGTTGGCACATCAAGCTTGGGTAAGGGGTCTAGCATCACCACAGCACACTGTAGCTGTCACTGGAGTGGAGCCTCTAGAAGCACTGGTTTGGGGTTCAGGATGGAGCAAGTAGTATGGGTCAGACAGAGCAACTGGTACCAGAATTGGGAGGTCCAGGGCAAGCCCAGGCTGTGGGACCTCAAGAGTTACCTTGAGTGGTCATTACTTTTGGGTAATGGCCTCCTCTTACCCTAGGTCTTCTTCCCAGGATTTCTGGTGAGGTCTGGTGGGGGGCATCCCTGAAGCAGATTGGCAGCCTGGCTGGTACCTGAGCTCCTTTCTCTGTGGGGCCTCAAGTACACCTTTGATTCAAGCCGAGAAGAAATCTAAAAACAATGTTTATGCTATTGCTGCAAGGCCAAGTTGAAATAACTTTTATAATGTTAAGTTTTCAACTTAACATTAAAAAGTTTCCTCTTGGGCCAGAGATTTAGCTCAGTGATTCTGGAGTCTGTCTGGCAACTACAGGGTCCCGAGTTTGATTCCCAGTAACCACATACCGCAGTGCCAGGAGTGGTGGCTCATACCTGTAATCCCAGCACTCAGGAGGCAAAGACAGGAGGATTGCTGAGTTCGAGGCTTGCCTGGGCACCATAGTGAGCTCAGGGCCAGCCTGAACTACAAAGCGAGACCCTGTCTCAAAAAAAAAAAGTGTCCTCTGATGTAATTCCTGTTCCATGTCTGGGGTGTATAAAAGCCATGTAACAACACTGTCTAGAGTTTGAGGGAAGAAAACCATTTCTGTTAGACTTCCATATAAAATAGTATTGGTACCATTAAAAACTTCTGTGATAGATCCACTCCTCTTCACAGAGCTGTCACATTATGCCATAATTTTGGATCTCCTTTCTTAAAAGAACATTTCTTTGTTGCTAGATCAAATAACTAAATCCCAGGTGCTGTGGCATGATGTACTGACACAGGCGATTCAAGCAAGGCAAAGCAGCAGGGCAAGTGAGTGGTGTGACCTGTTGATCATAGAGATTGAGGACGTGTGGAACAGCTTCCAGGCCCTGCCCCTGGTACCAATCAGACCTGTACCAACCAACAACCACTATCTTCAACTCTCCCTTGACAACTCTACCAATCACTTTCCTATCACTGGGGAAAAAATGCCAACACCCAAAACACAAGGATTTACTTGGTTCATGGGCTTAGTGAGCTTAGTCCATGGTTGGAAGGACAGATGGGCACAACAAAGCACAAACGCTCAGCTCCTGGGAGGAGGCAGAGAGAGAACAATGGAAGTGGGGGTGAGAACACACCCTTCCAGGCCACACCCCGGGGACCCACGTCTTCCAGCCTGATTCAATCACCTTTCCAAAGCCCTGTCTCTAAAGGCATAAGATTTTCATGGGACATTTGAGATTTAAATAGGAAAACAAGTTCACCCGATATGTGAAGTTATGGGTGCCTCCTATAAAGGATCAACAATCCCCACTTTAGTATGGAGCACTCATTTATCACTCTCCAGAGGGTATGAGAGTGTGTCAAAAGGACAAGACGCTTTGCGGAGCAACCTGTCAGGGAGAAGCTATGGCAACCAAGGACGGTGTTCCCATAAAGGTGGCACTCCTCTTGAGTTAATGTAGCATGAAATGTTCTTTGTTTTTCCGGATAATGGTGCTAGGGAAACTTCTCATCATTTACAAGTTTCTTCTAATACTCGATGGTGTGTTAAGTCTTTTTAAGTTTATTTTCTTTCTGTCTCTCTTCTATCATTTTCTTTTCATTTTGGTGAAGGGGATTAAACCCAAGACCTGGTGCCTATTAAACACACGCATCACCACTGAGCCACACCCCAGCTACTAAATTCATCTTTATTGGTTAAAGCAACTCATGAAGTCCTTTTCCAACTCGTGTTGTGAGCAACAACCTACACTGCAACTCTTGTGTGGTTTAGCACATGCGCCGTTCCAGGATGAGATGCAAGCTCAGCACACAGAGGTAACCTTCCCTTCAATGGACGCCTGATATGCAGGAAAGGAAAATGTAGTCTAGTTTTGCCTGTCAAACTCTGGAGATTTTCAAAAGAAATAAACTGGCTGACTCTGGAGGCCACCATTTGGAGGTAAAAAGAGTTTATTTAAGGCTGGGGATTTAGCTCAGTTGTTCTGGTGCCTTCCTTACAAGCGCAAGGACCTGAGTTTGATCCCCAGTACCACCTACCACAATCCCAGGCATGGTGACTCGTGCCTATAATCTCAGCACTCGGGAGGCAGAGGCAGGAGGATTACAGTGAGTTTGAGGCTTGCCTGGGCTACATAATGAATTCAGGGCCAGCCTGAACTACAAGGCAAGACCCTGTCTCAAACAAACAAACAAACAAACAAACAAAAAATTGATTTATGGTCATCTTTTAAAACCAGACATTTGAGTCCCACCCATGTCACCAGCCTTTACCAAAGGCCAACTTAGTGTTGGACATTGTGCTAGGTTTGTGTGGCTGTCACCAAAAATGTGTCATGTAGTAAAGGAAAGGAGACAAAGACCAGAAGAGTCAAAACAACATGCAAAAGATTGCAGGTGGATGGAGGGAAATTCAGACTGAGGCAGAGCACTGAAGTGAGCAGTGAAGGTCAGCATAGCCCCTTCAGTCCTGTATAAGGGTCTGTGATGATGACTCAAGTCTTTAGAGACCTCCAGCTGCAATATCAGTACTGCTCCACAGCTCATCAGAGGCCACGTTCATGACTTCAAATTGGACAGTGATGAGATTGGACTCTGTGCTGTGACAAACTTAGAAACAACTGGAACAAGGAAAGATGATGATTATATAGACACATTAATCAAGATTTTGAATTTTTTCTCTAAGTGCGGAAACCTCATAGAATCAATTAACTAATATTTATTGGTGGTTTGGAAGCAAGACAAAGTGATCCCTGCCTTAATGGAAGTAAAGCTGTTGCTGAGTTGGTAAGTTCAGTGCCCCTGAGAATTGAGATATCTCTGGAAGTGTTTAATTCAGGATAAATATATGCTGGGATATTCAGAAAAACCATCAGTCACAGGAGGCTGGGGTTGGAAGAGGGAGAAGTACTCTGACCTGGAAAGTTATCGTATATCACAGAAGAACTGAAAAATGATGCAAGGTCTTTCATGTAAACTAAGAATCACTGAATCTTTGAAATGCTGGTCCTGAGAGATAACTTGAAAAAGGAACAGAAGGAAGGACAAAAAGAAAGATCAGTTCAAATAGGTAAAATGTTGACTTGCAAAGAATTCCAGCTAAAAGAACCAAAGGTTTACTCTTTCCATAGCATCTGAAGACTCAAGTTAAAATTTAAAATGGAAATAAATTTTAAGATTCAATTCTAGGGCCGGAGGGTTAGCTCAGTGGTTCTGGTGCCTGCCTCGCAAGCGCAAGCTCCTGAGTTCGATCCCCCGGTAACCACATACAATGCTGGGCGTGGAGACTCACGCCCACCAGCAATCAATACCACATACCACAGTGCCGGGCGTGGTGGCTCACGCTTGTAATCCCATCACTCAGGAGGCAGAGGCAGGAGGATTGCTGAGTTCCAGGCTTGCCTGAGCTACATAGTGAGCTCAGAGCCAGCCTGAACTACAAAGCAAGACCCTGTCTCAAAAAAAAAAAAAAGAAAAAAACAAATAAGATTCAATTCTAAATCTTCTTTATGAGACATAAGACAATACAAGTACCCAATTTATGAATAAATTACATACGTTCTTGGAGAACTATTCATAAGTCAGATTAATTTGTAAACTGACAAAGTGAGTCTTACACAGTACACTTATGAAAGTGCCTAACTAGAATGTTCCTAACTCGGGTTGCTGTACAACCTTACAATAAGAATGAAGAAGGGCTTGGGATATAGCTCAGTGGCACTGTGCCTATCTGACAATAAGAATGAAGAGGTCACAGACTCTTTGGTGGGCTGTGGCTCAGGGTTGCTGTGAAAGGAGATGTGTGGAGGAACATCAAGTACAAGCTGAGTAGCCCTCATCCAAAATGCTTGGACCAGAAGTGCCTCTGAGTTCAGAAATCTTAGAATTTGAGAATATTTGCAGAGATATTTGAGATGCCTTGGGAACAAGACCCAAGTTTAAACATTAAATTCATTTCTGTTTCATCTCCATCTCATGAACTTAGCCTAGAGGTGGTTTTATACATTATTTTCAATAATTTTGTGCATAAAACAAAGTTTGTCTACATTGAACTATCAGACTTGTGGTATCATGTCAGCCTTCACAACTTTTGAGATTCTAAAGCATTTTGGATTTAAGATTTTCTGATTAGGGTTGCTAAATTTGTACGGAAAGAAGGCAGAAAAAGCTTCTGCTGGTGCCTGATTGGCAGCCAGTCCTCTACTTAATGCCACAAAAGTGCTGAGTCTGGCTCTTTTCTTACCCGATGACCATCAAGCAGGATATTCTAGGGATATAGGGTTCCTGGCCATATATATGTATTTTTTGCAAAACTGCACGCAAAAAGTAATCAGTGTATTATATTGAGCATATACATATACATATATGCAGTGACTTGTGGCCAAGAATTTAGAATACTGGGTAAAGAAGAGGTGTTTCTGTGTTTTTGATCAATGCATAGAAAGCTTCCTTACGGCTCTTGGATGCCATGTCTCTGTTTAAGCCCAGGAATCATTGCTCCATGTGCTATACTGCTAAACTTGCCCTTCCATGTTAACTTCACATCTCTCATTGTGTTGTGTGTGTGTGTGTGTGTGTTTAAGAGTAAGTAACTTTATTGAGAAAGAAAGCTTCTGCCTACAAGAGACAGAAGGGGTACCCAAAATTGGGAGACCCCTGTGTTGTGGTTTTGATGTAAAATGTACCCTCATAGTCTCATGTGTTCAGAAGTGGGGCTTCGGGAGGTGATCTGCTCATGGAGATGTGACTTTGACATATGTATCTGGTCCTTGGCTCTGGCCTCTCTAGCTCTTTTCTTTTTTCTGGCTACTGTGAGGCGAGCAACATTGCTCCATTGTGCCCTTCAGCCATATTTCTGCTTTGAAGCCAGTTGACAACCATGGACTAAGTCTCTCAAAACCTGACCCAGATAGATCCTCTCTTCTTTAAGTTATGAGTGTTAGACATTGTGTCTCAGTGGCAGGAGAACCGAATAACACAGCGCTATGCTTTGTGCTTAGATGTTCCTCCAAAGCCTCATGCAGATGAGGTGGGACTTTCTTTTTCAGAGGTAGTTGAATCTGTAATGTGTGGTGCTGGGGTTAAGCCCATGTTATTACTAAACCCCTACACATGAAATGATTGGTTTGGCATCATCTTAATCTTGGTAGTCTGAATAAGATAAAGGGGGAGGAAAGGTGCTCTTAAACTCTCTTCCTTGTTGCCATAGTACAGTATGGGCCCCACGAACTTCTCTTGTTATCTTTGCTGCCTTGTGCACCACATGCTGCTTCTCCTCTGTGATCCTTATTCGCCATCCCAGCCTCAGAGCCAGCTGATTACGGACTGAAACTTCTACAAACAGTAAACCAAATGAACTCCTTCTAACTTTGGGTGTTGGGTATTTTGTCTCAGAAACAAGAGAAAAGTAACTAACACACACAAGCAGCAAGAAACCTTTGTTTCTGAGAAAGTGATGAGCCTGTGACAGCAAACAACAGAGATTCCAAAGGATGACACACAAATATAGCCCAAAGGTAGAATATGTCTAATCAAATTATTGTTTCTTGAATATTTGTGTGCCAAATACCGCACTGTTTTTGTGTTCTCATAGTTTCTGCTTAGAACATACAGACTTATAACGAAAATTACTGTTAAAATTTTTGTTTGGCTTAGAGTGTAGCTCAGCAGGAGAGCAATGCCTGAGACTCTTGGTTTGATCCCCAGAACTAAAATTTTTTTCCCTGAACTCATATGTACTAGAGTTTGGCCATGTCCCCCAAAAGTCCATGTGTTAGAAGCAACCTATAAATTTTAAATATATGCTGATGGTATTTCAATGTGAGGACTTTGAGGAAATTAGGTTTAGATGAAGTTCTGAGGGCAGGTTCTCACGATGGTATTAGTAGGAAGAGAGATTTTACCATGTTTTCTTTTAATTTGATAGTACATTTATTAGAATAGGAGGTTAGATTTGTTAAACATCTGGATTAAAAGGATTTTCATACAACATGAGATTTACATACATGTTATACACATGGACCAACACACCACAATGAATGCAATCTCTATGCACTAATAAAAATTTAAAAATAAATAAAACTGAAAGCTTCAAAAAATTGGCCCCAAAATTGGTGGCTTAAAACAACACATAGGTTGGCTGGGGATTTAGCCCAGTGGTTCTGGCGCCTGCCTCAAAAGTGCAAGGTCCTGAGTTTGATACCTGGTACCACATACCACAATGCCAGGTGTGGTGATGGTTCACATCTGTAATCCCAGCGCTTGGGAGGCAGAGGCAGGATGATTGCCGTGAGTTTGAGGCTAGCCTGGGCTACATAGTGAGCTTAGGGCCAGCCTGAACTACAAAGCAAGACCCTGTCTCAAAAACAACAACAACAGCAACAATAACAACACATAGGTGTTATCTCACAGTCTCTGTGGACCAGGAGTCCCCTGTGAGGTTCGGCTTATGGATAGCTATCGTCTCACTACGTCTTCATATGGTCCATGTGTCTGCCCTGCTGGTATGTATGAGTGTGTGTGTGTGTGTGTGTGTGTATGTGTGTACTAGCCTGTACACTAAGGTACACTCTCGAGACTTTTTTTTTTTTTTTGAGACAGGGTCTCGTTTTGTAGTTCAGGCTGGCTCTGAGCTCACTATGTAGCCCAGGCAAGCCTCGAACTCAGCAATCCTCTTGTCTCTGCCTCCCGAGTGCTGGGATGACAGGCGTGAGCCACCACGCCCGGCCACCCTCAATACTTTTTATGTTTTGAGATAGGCCATGTCACTAAAAACATGCCATTAATTATAACTGATTTTAGAAACAAGATCCAAATAAAGGAAAGATATTTCTTAGGCAAAATATTTATTGTGGAAATACAGCAATATCACCCCAATGAGAATAAGCAAAGGCTGCTGATTGAAGTTTGTTGTACCAAAGGGCACAGTTTGAGTTTGCTTAAATCTGCCAGGCTCTCAGCCAGGTGAGATACAGGAGAGCTCCCTGTGGAGAAGGAGGCCTCACATCAGCCTGGATGGCGCAGTGGCCCAAAGAAGCTGGAGCAGTGAACTGGAAGTGCTTCCATCAGATGGATCCAACAGACAGGTTCAAATGCGTTTGCACAGTGAGCAAAGAACTGTAAGTGTACATCTATTAGGGCAAGAGAAGCAGCTACATTTATTGAAGATACCAGGAAAATGTGCTCAGGGCAGATCCATGCCAGCAAAAAAAAAAACCCCAAAAATATGACAGGAACAGAAAAGTGGTATTGGTTTGATGGGAAAAGCACAAAGCACACAGATAAATCAGGCTTCCAGATTTCTAAGGACTAACACTGCAACATGGGTGCCTCTCACAAGTCTCCAGGTCAGATTTAGAGGAATGATTAACAGAGGGTGAGGTCATCCTGAGTTAGGGGCGTTTAGCAAATATGCCTGCTCCAGAGGTCACACTGATAAACTTACTGCTGCTACCACCCAGCTGGTGGGTTTTTCTCTCAACCCAAAAAGAATTACAAGGCAGAGAGTCAAGACAGAAATGGGAGAAAAGCATTTATGGGAGAGTGAAAGCAAAAAACTCAGTAGCAAGAGGGGGACCCAAATAGGTTTCTGAAGGGACTCTTCACCTAGGTGTTTTTGTACACAAAAATGACCACATCTCAGGCTACTTCAGGCCAAATTGTGGCCAAGCTATGGGATAAAAGCAGGAAAGTTTGACTAGAAATGGACATTTGCACGCACCATTAATTAAAACTTTTCTAAAATTAGTACACAGGCACCTTCAGAAGAGGTTCTGGTTTTCTATCACCTTGTTTTTTTGTTTTGTTTTGATTTGTTTTTTGAGACAGGGTCTCGCCTTATAGTTCAGGCTGACCCTGAGCTCACTATGTAGCCCAGGCAAGCCTCAAACTCAGCAATCCTCCTGCCTCTGCCTCCCAAGTGCTGGGATTACAGGTGTGAGCCACCACGCCCAGCGATCTCCTTGTTCTTAATCACATTCCTGGACAGGAGAATCCCACTAGTTTACAATAGAACACTTGTTTGTTTAGCCACCAGAGTCCTGGCCTTGGCCACCAGGTCCCCATCCTGGAGCCCAGCTTTTTGTTGGGCTTCATCTTACCCTGTCAGGTCACCCTGACTCCCCTCCCTCTGGGCTTGGCTTTTCCCTGGCTGCCTGTCCTCCCTGCTGAGTTCCCTCTGCCTAGTGCACCCCCTCCAGCATCACAAAGTCTTCTCACTTCTGCACAGGACCCTCAGCATTTTCTAATACATACCATGTTTTAGTGGAACCGTTTGTTTACATCACTATTGCGTTCCTTTTTTCATGTCAATGATAGCTCAACCTTAAGAGAGTGAAACCAAAATCCAGTCCAGTGTTTTCATTCCAGCATGTAACACTGAGAGGAAGATTGGCCCAGGACGTTGCCGAGTGTGGCTGGAGGGGAGAGATCTCCCAGCCCCCATTGTGTCGCTGGTACTGAAGCAAGACATTTAGTGTGATTGTTCAGCAGTTTGGTTTGCTCTTGTTGACCCTAAACTGGAAGGAGGCACATAAAGTAGAGAGGCTTCTACAGTTTGGGCACATCCCCCAGATTTTATGTGTTGGAAATGAATCCCTAACTCAGATGTTGATGGGATTTAGAGGTGGAGCCTTGCGGAGTAGTTAGCATTAGGTTTGGCCTTGAGGGTGGAACCCTCACCACAACCTTAGTGACTTTGTAAGAAGAGAGACCACAGTTACTCTGTCTCAGCATATCATGGTACAGCAAGGAGGCCCTTGCCAGGTCCTAGTGCCATACTCTTGGACTCCTCAGGCCCCAGTACCAGGAGCCAAACTCTGTACTTGATAAAATATCCAGTGTTGGGTATTGTGTTGTAGCAGCACTAACACATAAAAACAGAAGCTGCCCATTATTAATCAAGTCCTGGTGATTTGGGCTCAACTCAGGTCTTATTTTTCAGCTGCCTAGACTTTATGTCAGACATAGTGGCCTGCCTTCCCACAAATCTGACTTATAGTAGGCTGGCTTTGCAGGCTACTTTTGGAGGTTGTGGGAAAGGGTCTTTTACTCCAATGTAGCCCAGCCAGAGTCCATTTGTATTTTCAGTCTCTCACTGTTGACACTTCCAGTCAACAGGATGATCACAAGTTCAAGCCCAACCTAGGCAACTAGTGAAACTCTGTCTCAAAAAATAGAAATAAAGGCCGGAGTTTTAGTTCAATGGTTCCGGAGCTTGCCTTGCAAGCACAAGGTCATGAGTTCAATCTCTGGTACCAAAAATAAATAAATAAATAAGGATAGGGAATGTAGCTAAGACCCTACAAAAATAAAAATAAAAATGAAGAAACAGTACCATGCTTCATTCAGAGACTCTATAAACAAAGAAGAAGTCAAGGACAAGAAAGTAACCTCCACGTGAGCTCTTTGGTTACTACTGTTTAGGAAGCAAACCAGGTCAAGGAAGGAACACGGTGAAGGTGCACAGAATGGAATGGCCAGGAGGAGGCCAAGTGGCTGCTACAGGTAGAGAACAGATAGCAACGGACAGCACATGGCAGCAAAGTACAAACAAAACATACAGCAGAAATGTGGTAGTAGTTATTCCACATGAATATCCTTTCTTTTTTTCCCCTTTATTGAATTTACGGATACATTTTAGGTATACATTATGATCACATTCATCATAGAGAATTTGTACCTGTATATGTTGTATCTTGACTCTCATGTTTACCTCATTCCCCTGGCCTCCTTATAACTGCCACCCCCTATATACATAAGCTTTGTTTCCATTTTTTAAATTTTACCATCAAATATTTTCTTTCTCTTCTTTGCTTTCCTATACCCCCCTTTTACTTTCCCTTGAACATTTTCTTCCTATTTCACAATACCTATCATACATTGTGAATCTCATTTGTACCTTCAGCTTCTCATACTAGAGAAACAATATAGTATTTACACATCTGTGTCCCATTTATTTTACTTATGAGTATGTCCTCAAGGTACCTCCATTTAAGTATAAATGTCTCTATCATTCTTTATGGCTGATTAATACTCCATTTTATTTTTAAAAAAACACATCTTCTTTATCTAGTCTCTGATTGATGGGTATTTGGGCAGTTTCCAAGATTTAGTCCTTACAAACTGAGGTTATATAAACACGGGTGCACAAATGTCAGTGTGGTATGATATTTTAGTTCTTTTGTGAATATACTCAGCAGGGAAATAGCAGGGTCAAATGTGACCTTGAATTCTAGTTTTTTGAAGTCTCTCCATAGTGATTTCCACAGTCATTGCACCAATCTACACTCTTACCAACAGTGGAATAGAGCATTCAACTGAGTTCAACCATAGTTAGAAAATGTGATATCTAATGGAAGAAAGGATTCCATTTATATTGGCTACCCAGATGACATTTATAATACCAATAAAAAATGTGTAAAGTTGGGCGTGGTGGCTCACGCCTGTAGTCCCAGCACTCGGGAGGTAGAGGCAAGAGGATTGCTGAGTTTGAGGTTTGCTTGGGCTACATAGTGAGCTCAGAACCAGCCTGAACCAGGAAGCAAGACTCTGTCTCAAAAAAAAAAAAATGTGTAAAAATGCGTATGTGCACCCAAAGCAAAGATTTAAATTCAAATTTGAATAGATGGATTGGTATGTTCCTATTCCAGGGTCAGAACTGTGCACTCTCCTTAGTGTTTTGTTTTGTGGGTACTGGGGACTGAACCCAGGGCCTTTATGCTGAGCTACATCCCCCTTTTATTTCCTTAAAACAGAGTCTCAATAAGTAGCTAAATTGCCCAGGGTGGACTTGAATTTACAATCCTCCTTTTTCAGTTTCCCAGAGTACAGTGATTATAGGCTTGTGCCATCACACCTGTTCTCCATGTATTCTTTAATCTATTTCTAGATGACTATGTTCTTTTGGTACCAAGGATTGAACTCAGGACCTTGCTCTTGCTAGTCTAGATGACTGTTAATACCTAAAAATATCAATGTTATATAAATTGTTGCTGTACTGTTTATGGAGTATATAAGGTACAAGAAAAACAGCTATACATGGTGTAATTTTTTTCACGTGGTTTCCTTCAACATTTGGTTAAAACCACAGATGTGGAACCAGAGGGAATAGAGCCAACTGTGACCTTTAAGTTTAATTTCTTGTTCTGTTTTGTGTTCTTTAGAACTGAAGGTTGAACTCAGTGCTTCGGGCTTGCAAGGCAAGTGATCTACCACTGAGAACTACATGCGCAGCCTTTTTTATTTTAGGACAGGGTCTCATTGAATTGTTCAGGCAGACCCCTCACTTGCTTTCCACCTGCCTCAGCCTTTGGAGCCAGTGGGATTGCAGACATGTGCCACCACACCAGCTTTGAGCTGGACACCACTTCTGTCCCTACATTTGGGTCCCATAGGCCGGTGCAACACTTCACTACAGAGCCACATTTACTCACTATGGTCTCTACACTGCCACTGAGAGATTTTCTTTTTTAAAGAAGTTGAAAAAATGCTTGCATCCTCTTCATGAAGAGTAAATCCAGGAGTCTCAACAGAGGAACACCTTATAGACTCAGGTCTACTATAAGCATGCAATTAGAAAATGGGCAGGATGAAGTAACTACAGAACACCCTGTAAAAGGTGAAAGCACTGAAATCAGCCTCCTTGTTGCACCAAAGCCAGGAAAGTCACCACCCTCTTGTATCTACAGGCTCCATAGGCACAGATTTAATCAACTGTGGATTAAAATTTTTTGAAAACAAATTACAACTGCACTGAACACACAGAACCTTTCCTTCCTTGTAATAATGCTCTAAAACTGCAACACTGCAACTGTTTACACTGTTTACATAGTATTTACATTGCATTGGAGCTTATAAGTAAGCTAGAGGGATTTTAAAGTATATAGGAGAATTGCATAGGTTATATGGAAGTACAACTACATTTCTTTTTCCTTTTTTTCTTTTCTTTTCTTCTTTTTTGAGAAAGAGTCTTGCTTTGTAGTTCAGGCTGGCCCTGAGCTCACTATGTAGCCCAGGCAAGCCTTGAACTAGCAATCCTCCTGGCTCTGCCTCCCGAGTGCTGGGATTACATGTGTGAGCCAGCACACCCAGCATTGTGGTATGTGGTACTGATTGCTGGTGGGCACGAGTCACCATGCCCAGTATTATTGTATGTGGTTAGCGGGGATTGAACCAGGAACCTTGCACTTGCTAGGCAGGCACCGGAACCACTGAGCTAAATCTCTGGACCACAACTCCATTTCTGATAAAGTACTGGAATACCCAGGGATTTTTACATCTGTGGGGAAGTTAATACTCCATAGGACCTTAAAAAAAGACATTCATTGGGCTGAGGGTTTAGCTCAGTGGTTCCAAGTGCCTGCCTTGCAAGCACAATGTCCAGAGTTCAATCCCAGAAATCAAATTAAAAAGTAAAAGAGATGGCTGGGGATTTAGTTCAGTGGTTCCAGCGTCTGCCTTGCAAGCCCAAGGTCCCAAATTCCATCCTTGGTAACCACATACCACAGTGCCAGTGTGGTGACACACTCACGAGCAATCAGTACCACACACCACAGTCCTGGGTGTGGTGGCTCGTACCTGTAATCCTAGCACTCAGGAGGCAGAGGCAGGAGAATTGCCTCAAATCTGAGGCTTACTTAGGCTACATAGTGAGTTTAGGGCCAGCCTGCACTACAAAACAAGACTCTGTCTCAAAAAAAAAAGAATTCAATAAAAAATGCATTTCTCAGTTTAGTGTTTTCATTTTAGCCTCAGAAAGTGCCATCATTTTCCCACAGGTAGGATGTACTTGGTGCAGTTCCATTGTGTCTTACATGTAGCTCTGGGTCTTACCCTTTAACTTTACTAATAGTAGTCAGTTGCATCTAAGTTCAGAACCATTAAAACTAAAATTAATGGAAAAAACTGACAAAATTTGATCACTTGGCTATATGAAAACCCAAAATGTGATTGGCACATGAGGAAAAAACCAACTGTAATGTGGTGGGAAAGTTACAAGAGGTCTCCTATGGGTAGTAGAAAACTATCTAATTCCATTTGGAAATCTAAGTGGGAAGAAGATAAAACTGAATAAAGGACAGATTTTATGAAATTAACAGTCACAGAAATAGTGAATTATGTCACTGACAACTCTCCATGACCCTGATCGCTGCTGTACTTATTCTCAGGGAGAATTTAAATTATCTTGCATGACCAGCCGAAGTATGTGTCCGTGAAGTTCCTAGACTGAAATCTGAAGCCCCAAGACCTCCAGATGGGACTGTATTTGAAGACAGCTTTTACAAAGGTCACTGAGGTGAAATGAGGTCTCTAGGCTGGCCCCTCAGCACAATGGTGTCTTCTAGGAAAAAGGTCAGGAACAGACATGGGCAGGAGGGAGAAGTCACCACCTATAAACTGAGCAGAAAAACCTCAGGATGAACCAACCCTGCTGTGTCCTCGATCTCGGACCTCAACCTCCTGTACTTTGAGAAAGTAAACATTTATGGTGGAAGCCACTACCTGTGGGACTTGGTCAGAGCAGCCCTAGGACACTAACACACCTTGTGTCTGTGTGTCCCGGTGAGGGCCAGGGCGACTGAAGAGCAGTCACTGAATCTCCTCATCCACTGCCATCCTGACCTTGTTCCTCTCTGTCCCCCTGGGTCTTGCAGCTCTGTGAAGCGGGTTCACACCATGTGCACTCTTAAGGACCAGCATTTGGGAGGAGGTAGGGTATGACGGCAACAATGTCCACTGCTTAGTTTGCAGTAATAATTGGGAACCAGGACAAACAGGTCCCTGAGGTGACATGCACCATGCTGCGGCCACCTCCCCTATGATCCTCACAACCAGGCAGCTGCAGGTTCTCTGAATTCACAGCACGCTGCTTGGAAATACAGTGGATGCCTTGTCATCAAAAAGATAAGATGCTGTCATCAGTTTCTGGGCATCATGAGGGCTTCAAGCTGCAGAGCGGGTGACTCTGCACAGACTCTTGTGCTTATGTTTTAGTGATGCCAGGGAAGAAACCAGCAGAGATCCTGGCTTTGTCCTCCTTTGTCCGTGGAGCCATGTCATTTGAGAAAGCACTTGGGCACAGAGGTCGTCGGCAAGCCTGGAAATAAATAGAAACAGCCTTTTGTTTTCCTGCTCCAGCTTTATGGCTTATGGGCAAGATGAAGGGCCCAGACACGCATCGGGACCCGGCCTAATGCCTCGTTCTTTAGTGGCACTGCTTCGTGGGCCAACACTTGCAGTGCAAAAGTTCCTTACTCGGCTGACGCTGTGTTGTCACACTCCGGAAATTCTTAATGATTTTGAACAAACGGCCCAAGTTCTCATTTCACACTGGGTCACACAAGTTATGTAACTACACAGGAGACAGAAGTATGATCTCAGAAAAAAACAAAAACAAGCAAACAAAAAAAACACAAAAGAATTACATCTGGGATAATTCCCTGAAAGAAGCCAGTCTGCCTAGGCTACGTCTTGTGTAATTCCTGTTCTGTTACTTTCTGGAAAATGGCGACAGTGAAAAGGTCAGTGATCTCCTAGGTGTAGAGGGAAGAAGGGAAAGCAGGTGGCGCACACGGGTGTGTCATTCGTCCGAACACCACGGGTGTGAGACACCTAGACGGAATCCGAAGGCAAACTCTGGGCTCCGAGCGATGACGACAGCGTCCATGCGGGGCCCTGCCACCGTGGGGCGCGGGGCTGATGGCAGGCTGCGTGGATGAGCGGGGAGAGGGTTGGGGGCGTACAGGGAACCTCTGTACTCCCTTTTAAATTTTGCCATGAACTCAAAAATGCTCTGAAAATATTATCCAAAAAAGAATTTGTAAAAGAGTCAATTAAAATACAAATAAAATCAATTAAAATTAAAACGTCTAGTATAGACATCCAGGAGTGCACCAGTGAGGGTCTGAGGCGGCGCTGTGAACGTCGCTTTGCCCGGTGTGTAAACGCTCACCTGACGCCTGCCAGGCAGGACTGGGTAGAGGCAGAGGTCACCACCAGGCGCCCTTCTTCCCAGTGCTCTGGGTTGTGGGACACCAGTGCTGTCGCCTCAGATGGGGGCCACGCGAGCAGGGACGTCTCAGGCCTGTGTCTATCCCATCTCCAGCGGAGGGCGGACTTGACTGCTCCCAGCCCAGAGTCTGTCCAGAGCTGAAGATGCACCTTCCTGTGGAGTATTGTTTTGTAGTAAATACAAATTTTGTAGAATTAAAACGAAATGTCTTGTTTATTTTTCAAAAGTAGGTTTTCTTTTGTGTGGTTCCTGTTACTGAGCAGGAGTTGGTGCTGTGCTGCCTCTGGCGTTTGAATTGCTGCACATTTCAGAAGACATCCAGACACACTGCCATCCGAGTTCACCGCTCTCTAACCGCCAGTGATTTATTTATGTCATTGATTAAAGCCTGGCTTTTATACTGGTTTCTGGTGAGACAAATGCTTGCTCTCGGTTTCTAGAAAACCGAGTTTCTCCACCACTCCATCATGTATGATGACCTCATCCTGTCATCTGCGCAGGAAGCAAAACAGACTCTGTGTCCAGATACACGCACACGCGCATGCATGCGTGCGTGTGTGTGTGTGTGGCTCCCATTTCCGGATGTGCAGGGAATCAGGATGGCTGGTCCCCGTCTCCGTGGTGCTGCTCCAAGCTGGGAACTCAGTTTCAGCAGGAAGTGCTGAGTCAGCACAAAGAATGCAAATGTCCATCGAGTCTCACCCATAGGCGGAGTTTCAAATGCTGTGGAATCATGCGGTTGCCTTTGGACATAAAAGCAAGCAAGCTGTAAATACAGTGGCTGAGAAGAATCCTGTTTTCCAATCTGTGTGGTTTGCACTGCCAGGAACAGAGAAAGCACAAGGTCATGGCTGGCAACTTGGGAGAAAGCACCGCGCGAGTCCCCGATGTCCAGCCGTGCGTTCAGTGTCTTGGCCTCTAAGCAGGGATGGCTTTCTGGCAGCATGTGCACGCTTAAGGAAAAAAGGACAATCTGAGCTTGACTCCTCTTTGACTTGTACTGCTCAACATACTGAAAGGAGATGACACACACGAAAACATTTGGAGGCCGGGTACTACAAAGCTGGTGAAGAGCCCGTGGTCCCGTCTGATGCTCAGGAACTGCCATCTTGTTGGTGCCCCACTAGAGACAGAGAAACTGCACCCCTGAGCTGTA
>PVIC010015409.1:0-35340 GCA_004025085.1 Thryonomys swinderianus
AAAACAAACTGCAACCCAGCTTTTTATTCACACGCCTTCTGCTCTGCACCATGAATCTGTTAAGTCCACGCTGGAGTTCATTAGAATAATACCAACCCCCTGCAATTGTGGAGACTGTCAATAAACTCTTGCATAGGAAGAATACAGTCTCCTTGAAGGAGAAAGGAAGAGAAGAACGTTATTGCTGACATAAAAGCAGCATCAATGGTATCTGCATTGATGTGAGGCCAGAGAAAAGCCTTTTAGAAGAGGAGTGTGCTAGAGATAGTTGTGGGTGGGCTTCGGAAATACAGGAAGCATCCAAGTGTGTGAATTTCATCCCTGTTCCTATTTGTAATGTTGTCTAGGCAACATCTGCAACTAATTTGTTCAAAGAGTGTAATATAATGAGTCTAGAAGCACAGATATAGCATTTGCATACAAAATCACAAACTTCCTAAAGATTTAACTTTTCCTATAGCCTAGGCGCTCTTACTATATAATTGATAGCAAGATAAATATAGTTTTGCTGAGATTAAAATATTTTACTCATTTAAAAATATTTCAGGAAAAAGCTTTATAAAATAAACCAGTAATTTTATTCATTTTGATAACTAGGGCTTAAAAAAAAACTGCTCCCCTGAGTGCAGTGGTGCACACCTGTGACCCCACTGTCAGTACTAACTAGTGAAAAATACAACACAAGATATACAAGTATATGTGAATTTACAAGACTGGCTTGCAGTGGCCACTCTGGATGAGGAAGAGGCCAGAGGGTCTGTCTGCACACTGGAGACCAAAGGATTTAGTCGAAGGCCTGGAGCTCACTGGAGCATCTTGTGCAAGTCCCCATCAGGAGACTGATGGGTCTGTGAAGGAAGGTGGAAGGGTAGGTCAGGAGGCTGAAGGTTCCATACCAGGAATGGAAGAGTCTGCCCCACGTGTCAGGCGATGTCCAAGGTGAAGGCAAAGACTGGAGTTCCTAAGAAACAGAAGCAGATCTGTCCTTCATTTCGCCTTTGTAACATCCAGGTGGGGAGCCACTCTCAGGTGGCTCTTCCATACCCTAGGATGTGGAATTGCTGAGCCAATTCAGTTGGGCATCTCTTGCTCAAATTGATACAATCAGTCTGTCATCACATCCGGGAACTATGAACACTGAGGCAGCAGAACTACAAGTTGTAGGACAATCTGGGAAACTTAGTGAAATCTTGTCTCAAAATTTAAGTTAAAAGGGGCAGGAGGTATAAATCAGTGGAAGAGCATTTGCTTAGTATGTGTGAAAACCTGAATTCAATCCCTAGTACTGTAAATCAGTCCTATAAGTCCCATAAGCCTCCCATGTTACACATCCCTCCTCACAGTCTATACTTGTGGGTCTAAAACTCTTTGATCATCAGTTTCTGAGGCACTTTTTAAAACATTGAGACTTTGGCCTTACAGATATTCTGATCCAGTGGGATGTAGAATCTATATTTTACAATGTGAGATCATATTTTATTATTTCTATTTTAGAGATAGTGTATTAGGATAATGCAACCTCACAGTTCTTGCCCAATATTATTTAATGTAAGGAGTAATCTTGAGTCATGTATGTAATTCTGCTGATTTTAAATAATGTGTTTGATTTAACTGCTGTAAGCATAGTTACCACAGAGTCAGTCCTTCTCAATGTAGAAAAGACAAGTGTGAGAGCTTCTCAGCCCAGCCTGAGTTTGCCTTCTATGCCAGTGTGTCATTTGGTGTCAGTAGGGCTGAGCAGAGGATGCCAGACATCCCAGGATATTTTAGGTCAAAAGAAGAAGATGAAACCATAACTACACTTAGCCTGGTGATCTAGATTACCAGCTAGGAATCTAGCTGGTAGATTAGAAATCTAGATCAAAAATTTGTATGGGGGTTGGGGATTTAGCTCAAGTGGTACCGCACCAACCTTGAATGCACAAGGGCCTGAGTTCGATCCCCAGTACCACACACACACACAAAAAAATTTGTATGAGCAGAGGGTATCATAATCCCCAACTTGAAACTATACTACAAAACCACTGTGATAAAAAAAAAAGGCATGGAACTGGCAAAGAAACAGACCTGAGGATCAGTGAAACAGACTAGAAGATGCAGAAACAAATCCAGACATACTAAGCCACCTCATCTTTGACAAAGAAAGCAAACATCCTCAAAGGAGGAAAGATAGTCTCTTTAACAAATAGTACTGGTAAAATTGGGTTTCAGCTTGCCAAAGACTAAAACTAGATATCTTTCTCCATGGATCAAATTAAAATTGAAGTGGATTAGAGACCTAAATATTAAAACAAAACCATTAAACCTGCTGGAAGATAGGTTGGCTAGTACTCTTGGAGACACTGGCATAAGGAAAGACTTCATGAACAAAACCTCATCAGCACAGGAACTAGCAGAAAGAATCAGCAACTGGGATCTCATCTTATTAGAAAGCTTCTGCATAGCAAGAAGAACTATCAACAGAGCAAAAAGACAACCTACAATTTTGGGAAAAATTTTACCAGCTGTTCCTCAGACAGAGGAGTACTATCTAGACTTTAAAAATATCAATCCCCCCAAATTTAAAGACCGAGGTAAAAAATGGGCATCTGAAATGAACACATTAAGTCTTGAGAATCAGTGTTGTCCTTGTCTTCTGAAACCAGTGCCACCCAAAGTTTTTGTTCATGCTTTGTTCAGAGCTAGTAAAATTCATGGGAGAACCGATAAAAGAGTGTCTCTTTTTTCTAAATATGGAATTTAGGCAACCTATGCCTGACACATAGGAGGGTTGGCCTGACACAAAGCCCAAAAGATGAGCTGGGAGGTTGTGAGACATTATTTTTCTTTGAGACAGGGTCTTGCTTTGTAGTTCAGGCTGGCCCTGAGCTCACTATGTAGCCCAGGCAAGCCTCAAACTCAGCAACCCTTCTGCCTCTGCCTCCCAAGTGCTGGGATTACAGGCATGAGCCTGTGAGAGATTTTTGACATTTTAAAACTCCCAATGCAATGGCCAAAATACCCTTAGTATTTTCAGTTGTTAGGATCAACTAGTTCCTTTTTCCCTTAAAATCTAAGTTGGAGATTCTATCAATTGTAACCAGAAGAATTCTGAATAATAATATACTTTAACAAGTTATTTATCTATAATGTAAAACAATATATATATATATATATATATTTAAAGTAATTCTCTTTTTAAAGTAATAAACATCTTGAGAAAAGAACTTCCAGTGTATAACGATTGGACCAAAAGATTATTTCTCATGTACTCATTTAAGGTAACCATAATGATTCCTGTTGTCAAGTGCCTAACGTGTGCCAGATGTACACTCAGTACAGTGTACCCACCAAGTGGTCGTTTAGAGTTCACAGCCTCAGTCATTTGTGGATTTTCCCCTAGAACCTAACTAATAATTATTTGCTGAAATCCCCACAATTCTGTGGCACCATTTCCCGGCTGCTGCTTGTCTTCTGCTCAACAAGACCCCTCTTGCCTTGGAGCCAGCCAAGAGCTCAAACCTCTACAAACTGTGGGCTAAATAAACCTTTCCTCCTTTAATTTTGGATGTCAGGTATTTAGTCTCAGCAATAATAAAAGACCAAATTTAGTGACAGAGAAGTGGGGTCATTGCTGTGACTGTATCTAAACATATGGTTCAGGGTCCTTTGGAATTGGCCTATGGGAGGAATTTGGAAAGGTTCTGAGATGCTAGCTGCTTAGCTCTGGAATGCCCGAGGCTGTACCTGAGAGGAAATTCTGATCAGAGGTCAGAAGACCCGAGGGTTTATAGAAATAGTGCCCATAAATACCAGGCTGGGGAGGTTTCTCTTTGGAAGACTGCACAGGCTGTTGAACCCCAAAATGTGCGTGGTATTCTGTGGCAGAAAGTTTGCATTTTGCTCATATCCAGAGAGTTTACCTGAGACTGAAATTAAGGGTGGCAGATTAATTGTTCTGATAGAAGAAATTTCAAGGCGGTTTAATGTTTAGGCAGTGGCATGGCTACTCTTGGGGTCTTTTAGCCAGACATAATGTTGAGAATCAAGAACAAAGAGCTCAGCAGAATGATTTAAAACAGTGAATTTGTCCAGAATGAAATTACCTGTAAGGCTGTGGTCTGCAAAGCTAGAGCAGAAGAGACCTTGATTTTGGACAGAACCAAGAGAATAGAAAAGATGGCCTGAGGACATCACAAGAACCAGCAGGACTTCATTCTTTGTAGCCTCAAAAATTGCAAAAGTGGGGCAGGAGATGTAGCTCAGTGGTTCTGGCACCTGCCTTGCAAACCCAAGGTCCTGAGTTCATCCCCGGTAACCACATACAATGCTGGGCATGGTGACTCACGCCCACCAACAATCAATACCACATACCACGTTGCCGGGTGTGGTGGCTCACGCCTGTCATCCCTCCACTCGGGAGGCAGAGACAGGAAGATTGCTGAGTTCAAGGCTTGCCTGGGCTGCATAGTGAGCTCAGGGCCAGCCTGAACTACAAAGCGAGACCTGTCTCAAAAAAAAAAAAAATTGCAAAAGTGAAAGACTTTACTTTGAGAAGACAATCTCAGAGCATCATGTTCCAGAATGGTGGTGGCTTAGGAAGTTGTTCCACTGAATAAGGTCAGTCTCTGAACAAGCATGGATCTTCATTTCCCTCATGTCTGAACACAGGGTTGAGTGATAGGTGATCCATAATTCATAAATATTTGATAGTAATATTCTGACCATCACTGAATAGCTACATCAATGACTTTTTTTCTTTTTGCCAATATTTCTTTTACAATTCAGGCTGCCCTTGAGTTTACTATGTAGCCCAGGCTGGCCTCAAACTTGCCAGAGATTCTCTCACCTTAGCCTCCTGAGTTCTGGGATTACAGGTGTGCCCCACAATGCCTGGCTTCCATCAGTGAATTTCTGAATAGCTTTTAGGTAACAAACATTATTTGTTCAAATGGTAACAAAGAAAGTTATGTTCAAGTTCCTTTATTCCTTTGTGGAGGAAATTTGTCTGCTCTCTGGCTACTGATTCTGAGAAGTCCAAGGAGGAGACAGAATTTGATTGCCTAGTGATTTGGCTTCCCACGTGAAAAATATTTTTAGCTATCATCATTAATAATTTATGAATGAGAAAACTTTACTAGAATAAAGAAATTCAATATTCGTATAACCTATCTTTACATTTTCTTAATGCCCTGAAAATGTAAGGTTCACCATGAATTCACTTTGAGCAATTTCTAGAAATGATTAATGAGATTCTAGTGCACCCAAAACAAAAGTCAGTGACAACACTCCAGTCTGTTATCAACATATACTGGCCCTTTCAACAGATGATTTAAAAATATGGACTTGAGAGTGTGTGCACTTACATTCAACATCTTTTTAAAATTTTTAATTTTTATCTGGAGATGGAGAAAAAAAGAAATGGGTCTACACTTTCTCTGAGATAGTGATGGAAATTTAGGAAGAACAAAGTGGTTTTTCTCTATATTGACACACAAGTTCCCTTGCTTCCAGAGCAGAAGGCAGAAGAGGTGAAAGACTTGTCCGTTCCAGGGTGACTTTCAAATCAGAAGTGACATTTCTTTCCTGGAGTGTGATGTTTCTGTAAATGTGATTTTATTCTTTCTGAAAACTACGATATCTTGACCCGATGGTGTATTTTGGGGAGGCCAGAGTTGTCAGGGGAAACTTTTTCAAATATATATGTATGCTCACACTTCTCACTCCCTCGGTAGAATGGCAAGTCACACTGTGTAGATGACCTTCGGATGAATAAGGCTAATCAAACTGATGAGATGCTGTGTTTTATTTTACAAAGTACAGTGCTGCACAAGCGAGGACAGGGCTGGTCCCCTAAGGAACCAAATCTCTAGGAATATGCTATAGGTCTTCCCTTCCTCAACATCTCACTCTACTATCATCACAAAACCTTATTAATTTTCTGTCCAGTTAATTTGACCAGTAACAAAAAAAAGCTCTCTTTCATTACTGGTCATTGAAAAGGAGAAGAAAAAAAGAACACCTTAGAGACAGGTATTTTATAGGGTAGATAAGGATGACAATCTGGAGCCAAGGATTTCCATCACGGCTTTTTGTTATTGTTGACTTTTGAATCCTAAGGAAGTCAAACCTTGGGGCAAATAGCTTAGCCACCCTATATCCTGGCTTCCTTTTCTATAAATGGAGATGATAATATAGGTGACATTATACTAATGATGCTATTGAAAAATATAGTGCAATAAAAACACGGTGAAAATTGCCAGGTGAAATTTTCCAAGCAATTTCTATGGACCAGGGATAGTTTCGAGCAGCTGACACCTTTGAGTCGATTTAATTCTAACAACATAAAATGAGCACATCCATGTAAGTCGTGCAGAGTGGGGCAGCGCACATGGTGAGCACTCTTCACTTGTTAGCTATGGTTCTGAAGAACTGAAGAAGAATAGTCGTCTATAATCAAATCCATTCTTCATTCTTCATCCTGATTGGCAGTTAGATTGTCTCTCCATTTGTACTTAAAATTTCTGGGGTGGGGAAGCGGAGTGTGATGGCTGTCATGCATTTAAACTACCTTCTTTCTTTTAAAAAAAATCAATAGTATATTATGTTAGTTTCTTCTCTCATTGCTGAGAAAAAAATACATGACACCTACATTTTTTTTTTTTCTTTTTGGAGACAGGGTCTCGCTTTGTAGTTCAGGCTGGCCCTGAGCTCACTATGGTGCCCAGGCAAGCCGCCGCGAACTCAGCAATCCTCCTGTCTCTGCCTCCCGAGTGCTGGGACTACAGGCATGAGCCACCACGTCCGGCATTGTGGTATGCGGTGTTGATTGTTGGTGGGCGTGTCTCCACGCCCAGCATTATATGTGGTTACCGGGGATCAAACTCAGGACCTTGCGCTTGCGAGGCAGGCGCCGGAACCACTGAGCTAACCCTCCGGCCCCGACACCTACATTTTAAGGGGAAAGGGTTTATTTAGCTCACAGTTTATAGAGGCCTCCGGTGATAATTTGCTGGCTCCTAGACAGAGTGGCACATGACAGAGTGGTGTCACAGAGGAGAAACAGTTTGTGGCACCAACACAGTAGCAAAAGGAACAAGGGAGCTCAGTGGTATCCTTCTGCCCCTTTTATCCAGATATCAATGCTCCCACTCATATTAGTGGTTTAATCACTTGTCCATAATCCCAGCATCACACTTTCCAGATTCAGCCACCTCCAAAAAAGACTTTGGGGGGACATGTAGACACAAGCCACAACATATATGCTCCTTTACCTTTCAAGAGAAGTTTTAAAATTAAAGACTACTTTTTTCTTTGAGATATATAATGTACTATGTTTATTGCTCACCTGCAGACAGAGTGTGACAGCAGGAAAGCTAAAAGCCATTCACTTATTAATTTGCCAGTGTGAATAAATAGTATAAATGTTATAAAATGTTGGTCAAGTAGATAAAGTTCATTTGAGGAGTTCATGAAAGATGGTGAGTTCATTTTCAGTTTCCATTTATTGTTGGTTTCTGTTTATTTTTATTGCTTTTGACTGCCTGTTTTTGCAGACTGATGTTCATTTCTGGCCTCTGGACCAGACACTGTTTTTGGTTTAAGGAACTTTGGATTTTATGACGGATCCTAAAGAGCTATGCCAGCTGCCATCCTACCGCTGTTGCTCTTTGTCTAAAGAACAAAAGTTGGAGAATTTAGCAGGGCAGCTCCAGAGAACCTTGAACATCAGTGACATTAAACCTTAGCCCATGTCTCTGATGACCCACAGCCTCTTCACTTCCTCTGTTCTTTCTCGAACAGACTGTTGGAAGAGCCAGCACTGGTGTAACATGCCTCAGAAACGTTACTATTTTAGTAGTGACAAGAAGACCAATTAGAGAAATCTCTCTCCCTGTATATCTGATGCCACCCAAGTGAATCAAAATGTGACCATTATTATTTTGGGGAACCCTTTACCTAGTGTAATTGATATAAGATACAAGGAGTCTTATGAATTGTATTACAGGTCCTTTTATAAAAGCATGTAATAGTTTATTTTATTTTGTGTTCCCGTGGATTAATGAAGTGGACAATCTCTTCATATTGTTTGCTTATATTTCTTTTCTTCATTATATGTTCATTATATATTCTTTTCTTCATTATATATTCATTATATATTTGTTTTTTTAGCCAGGGTCTTACTTTGTAGTTCAGGCTGGCCCTGAGCTCATGATGTAGCTCAGTCAAGCCTTGAACTCAGCGGTCCTTCTGCCTCTACCTTGTGAGTGCTGGGATGACAGGCATAAGCTAAATCTCCAGCCCTCAGGCCTTTTACCTATTTTTAAAACTGGGATGGTTATTATGACACTGATTTCTAGGAACTTTTTGTATACTATGGATGTGAACATTTGCTAAATATTTTTCAAATTATTTTCTCCCTACTTTTTCACTTGCCTATTCACTTTATAGTCTCTTTTAAATTGATTTTATTTTTATTTATTTACCTATTTTTAGATTAGGGCTCACTATGTTGTTCAGGATGGCCTTGAACTCCTAACCTCCTATGACTCTCCTGCTACTCACGCTCAAAGTAGTTTGGACTACACAGGTATGACCCACACTCCTGGCTAGATTATTGAATTTTATCAAGCATCTATTGAGATTATTATAAATTTTTATTAATATGTTAATGTAATGAATTACAATGATGTGTTGCCAGTGATGAACAAATTCAATTGAACTCTAATTTTAATTTTTTGTATTTTAACATGCTGCTGGACCAAACTTGTAAATATTTTAATTAGAATGCCTGGAACTATAGTCCTAAGACAGTTTAAATATTGGATTGCTTATTTTTGTGTCTAGTCCCTGCTTATTTGTTTGGATGCATTAGGCCTGCTTTGGATATCAAGGTTATGTTATTTCATAGAAACTATTACAGTATTTCTTTTTTGTGTCTTAGGATATTTAAATAACAAGAACAATCAATTTCTTGAATGTTAAACATGTTTATAAAAGCTATATGAGGTCAGTTCTTTTTTTCAGAAGTAATCTCTATATTGTTTACCTATTGATACGTAAGAAATCATCCCCAAACTGAAAGGAATAAACAACAGTAACTAGTCACTTTCTCACTAACTTGGGAGTGAAGGATTTGGGAGCTACTTAGCTAGGGAACTCTTCCTTGAAGTTTCTCATGAGGATCAGATATGGTGAACTTTTTCATATGATCTTAGTGGGCAGTAGTGCGGCTCAATAAGAATTCCATGTTCTGTCTCTGTCACACTTCTTTAACGGCATGATGCTCTTACAAGGCTTGTAATCATGACATAATGATAGTTTTTTATATGCCAATAAGATGTCTGGTGGCTGAGGGCACCCTGATTGCCTCAGGATGGAGGCACCCTGTGCCAGAGAGCAACGGGACCTCTGATGTCCAGGGAAGAGGGAAGGATTGGAGGACTTACTCACCAGCAATCAGCCAATCATGTCTGTCTAATAAAGCACTTATAAAAACCCAAGTTTCAGAGACGTGCTGGGAGGGTAGCATGCTCAGAGCAGGATCAGAAGCTCCAAGCTCCTTGCTCTATCCCTTATCCTATGAGCGTCTCCTGAGGCGTATCCTTTGTAATAAACTGAGAATCTACTAAATAAACTGGATTCTGCCCCTTAGCCATTCTAACAAACGACTGACCCCGGAGAAAAGGCTGTGGGAATTTCCCATCTCTAGCTGGTTGGTCAGAAACGTGGCTGAAAACATGCACATGCATTCTCTGAAGCAGAGGCAGGTAGGATTAAGGGCTTATTCTGTGAGATCTGGGCTAGCCTGAAGTCGACTGGGAATTTTAAGGTACCAACTTGGTGTCAAGGAATCGTATAATTGCTTGGTGTGAGAATGTTCCTCTAATGCATGGATCTGGTGTCAGAACTAATGAAAAGTGAGTGCTGAGAATCAAACACAAACAGAAGTTTTCCTTTCAAATGGGGAAAAATATTGCTAGCCATAGAAAAAGGGTGGTAGTTTAACATCCTCCACTGCAGTTAGGGACTGCGCATACTTTTACTGGCACCTGCAAAGTCAACAGTGCTAGTCTGGAAAGGCACAATCAGAATCTGCTCATGTGAACCATATGGATATACAGGAAACAATACTGTAACAGAGATATCCAATGGAAATTCCCTATGTTTCCAAGGAAAATAACGAACATTACATTACTATTTTAATTAAAAGCTATGCTTGGAAATAGCTAGCAACCTGCCTACGTGGCCTTCTGTATTACAGAAGTTAAAACCAGCCACGGAAATTACCATGAGTCATAGAAAAGGCAAAGAAGGAACCAGGTTAGACTTCCCAAAGGCAAGAATTTGACTAACAGCAGAAAATACCATTGTTGAATTTCTTCATTTGTCACTCTGCTACTGTGGAATATCCACTTGTTATCACTGCTTGATGATACATATTGTTAAAAATACAGCAGTTCTTTTTTATTTTATTTGTTTGTTTGTTTGTTTAGAGACAGGGTCTCACTTTGAGTCACCACACCCAGTATTAGCAATTCTTTTTTAAAATATCACTCAAAGTATGCTTTCTTTAGAAATTTAAAAGTTAAAGAAAACAAGGTTAGAAATGGATATAAAGCCTGACAAGTTACTTTCTTTTTTATTTTTTCTCGTTTTTCCTTTTCTTCTTCCTTCCTTCCTTCCTTCCTTCCTTCCTTCCTTCCTTCCTTCCTTCCTTCCTTCCTTCCTTCCTTCCTTCCTCCTTTCCTCCTTCCCCCACCCTGGGATTGAACTCAAGACCTTGTGCTTATGAGGCAGGTACAGCGCCACTGAACTACATCCTCAGCCCAGAAGTTATTTTCATATTGCCTAATCTCCCCATTTCATTTTTAGCCTAAGTGATAATAGATCATGATAATAGAAACACATTTGAAAAAACTTAAATGATTAATTCCTAGCTAAAAAAAACTAGGTTAAAATTAAGCATAATCTTATAGTTTTTAAAATATATATAATTTTGGCAAAATTATGAGTATACATTCAGTAGAAAATATTGCATCAAAATCCAGTGAATATAATTTATGATATGCAGCTGTTTCATTTTAAATTTTTAATTAATGTCATGAAAACAGAAACCTAAGGAATCTTTCTTTAGTAACATAAAAACTGTATGATAATGATTTTAAGTATTATGAAGAAACCAGATAAATCCATCTAAAGTGGAGGAGTTAAGTGAGTGGGTCACAGGTAAAAGGGTACCAATATTAAATTACATCATTTGTTAAATTCTGAAAATCTGAAATTTTGGTTGAGCTTTCACTGACATCACTGTTTCTAAGAATTGGGCAATTAAGCTTCTGATCCTTACTGATTGGAATCTTGAATGGTCCTTACTGAGAGCTTTACTGATCTCTGAATCTCACCTAGGAATGTCATATCTCAGTGACATTAAGTTCAAGAACATTTGGTTCAAGAATAACTTGTCATAGATCCACTAAGTTACAAGAACTGTATATGTGTATATTGTTTCCCTGTACTCAAGGACAAAATAAAAGTAGTACAGAAATATAATTGTGATACATTCTGCTTAAAGTTCTTCCAGTAACATCTTTCCTAATTAGGTCCAACCCCACTCTACTCTTCTTCCTCCTTTGTGCATTGTGTTCAGCTTTGATATCCTATAACATCATCATAAGGTGTTCAGTCTTCCTTCAACGATTCTTTTTTGCTCTGAACTTTCTTCCCTTTCTCACTGTGATAAACTACTTCTCATCCTTCAAGAAATCATGACATTTGAGTGCCTCTTTATATGAGAAAGATTTCTCATCTTATAGCTCAAAGTTTAATATACAAAAGTAGGCTACTTGACCCCCAATTAATCAACTTCCATTTTTTTCTTCATATATTATAGCAATTTATTGTATGATCATGAATATTTCCCAGTAGAAAATGAGTTTTGTAAAAGCAATGCCAATATTTTACTCATATTATATTGCTACCTTTATCACAATTCCCCCACCCTACTGCCTAGCATGATGTCTGGCATAATAAATCTTTAATGAATAAGTGAATGCTAAGTCATATGATCCCTGGTTATTTCAAAAGACAGTCTAAAGAAGAGGATATTAATTTGGCTAGACATAACCCTAGACAATGTAAACAAAATATGACACACAATTTTAACCAAAATTTTACTTAGAGAATAAAACTATAAAATTAAGTATTTGTGATAAGTACAGAAATTAAATGTAAATCACCGGAAATTTGCACAAGCAGCAATGTTTAGAGATGGTTGGAATATCTGAATCTTGTTTCCATAGATCCTGAGTCCTTTCAAAGGGTGAATTATCGTGACCAGATAGCTCATTTGGAAATGCATCATGGCATTTTCTATGAATAGTTTTCCTACATGTCAAAGGTTATTTCAATGGTTTTTTTTTGGGGGGGTGACATGCAGTCACAACAGTTTGCTTTAACAAACAAGAAATGTTCTTCCTATTAGGGGTTGATAAGGAATTATAATTTCTAAACTGTGGCCAATGTCATAAATACCATAAAACCCAGACAAATAACATAATATTATTTCTATTAACTCCTGACATACTTCTTTAATTCTTTTTGCCTACACTTTTGGTTGTATGCCATTTCAATGCCACAGTTTTTGTTTATTAGCTTCTGTACAAAAATTAGAAACATAATTCAGTCTTGCTCCCAAAGTGCTTCTTCTGTTATACTGACATCCTTTCAGTATAAAGTGTCACTTACATACACTTTGATATTGTGGAAGACCTCTGGCCTTGCACTTTTGTTACAATGCTGGTAAGTCAGCATAATGAGCAGAGTATTTCTGGAGGCCATCCCTACAACAGAGTGCCTAACAATGACATCAGCACAGAAATGATGAGACTCGCAAAAACATCCCCAACAGCATACAACTCTCCTCTCCTGACCCAGGTCTCTAAATGTCTGCAGCCACTGCAGGGAACCAGACAGACATAAGGGAAAGTATGGCAGAAGGGAAGTTGGAAAGGAAACATACGATGTGGTTAGAATAACTACCTCTATGAGTTTTACAAACTCCATTTGATCATGTGAAAAGACAATGGGAGAGCCCTATATCAGGGAAGGGTTCAAACTTGCCTCTAAGTACAAGGGGAAAAAGTGATTCCTTCCTTTTCACATGGAAATGAGAATGACAGCAGCTAGTGGCAGACAATGTAGTCAAATTTCAAAGGTTCATTTTTCATTCTTAAGAAAACAAGCCTTTCCATTTCCCAGGAGATGTGAAGGAAACAACTTGGAGGCAAACTGAGGAGGCCAGTGAGTAAGGAAAGAACATTATTTTGTACAAAAACATGACTTCTAAAACTTACTGGAGGGGAAGATGACTTGTGAGTTAGAAAATGTTTATAAAAATAGTATTTTCTCCTTCCTAAAGATTTTTATGACTTTAGTCTAGAAATCAAAAACTGGCAATGCTGGGCGTGGTGGCTCACGCCTGTAATCCCAGCACTCGGGAGGCAGAGGCAGGAGGATTGCTGAGTTTGAGGCTTGCCTGGGCTATATAGTGAGCTCAGGGCCAGCCTCAACTACACAGTGAGACACTGTTTCAAAAAAAAAAAAAAAAGTTCTTAAAAACTGGCAACACCTCAAAAGCAGGTTTTATTTGCTCTGTAAAGTCTTTTTAATTTTTTTTTAAAAATGAGTCAACATAAACTTTAAAAGACAGCACTTTGAGGCCGGAGATTTAGCTCAGTGGTTCCAGCTCCTGCCTGGCAAGTGCAAGGTTCCTGGTTCGATCCCTGGTAACCACATACCACAGTGCTGGGTGTGGTGGCTCACACCTGTAATCCCAGCGCTCAGGAGGCAGATGCAGGAGGATTGTTGAGTTTGAGGCTTGCCTGGGCCACATAGTGAGCTCAGGGCCAGCCTGAACTACAAAGCGAGACCTTGTCTTGAAAAAAAAAGAAAGACAGCACTCCGGCTACACTGACCTTCATCTCTGTGAGGGAGTGCTCAGCTGGGTGGGTCATGATTGCCCTGCTAGATACAGTACACAGCCCTGATTGCCACAGTTCTTGACACTTACACAATTATATAAAAGTGTTCAATTCAGCCCACTTTTCAAACATTTTTGGTTCTTGCGTAGGCCTGACTATTGCCTTTTTACTTCAGGATTTTGTATTTTACACAGCAAGCACAAGTGCCCATTTGTGAGGAGACCTTACAGGGACCAGTTTTACCTGGAGAGGCTAAGTGTCTCAGAGATGAAGTATAGGATGTGGAAAAACTGTTCTGTAGGAGGGGGACAGCAGCTGACCTCACTCATATACGGGTCATGAGTCACCTCCAGGCTTTCACAGATGGACAGCGTCAGAGCTGGGAAACTGTGGTGGAAGGATGGGTTGGTGACACCGTTCGGGAAGGAACTATGTTGTCAATAACTGAGTTCAGATTGAGAGGCTTTTTCTTTTAAAGGTAAAGAGAGATTCATACAGATGAGACTAGAAGAAGGAAGAGGAAAATCTGAAGAGAAAAGAAGCAGCTTAGGAGCAATGTGGAAATCCCAAAGGAATCACCATGTGAACATTTTAAAGGAGCAGATCCTTTCCTCATGGGGCTGTGAAGAGCTGTTCTACTTGGAATGGTACACTGCTAGTGTGCAGCTCTCGGTTAACCTGACGTGAGGAGAACTGCGGAAGTCCACAGCCTCTCCTGGGTGCCGAGCAGCCTGATGGAATGGAGCAGTGCTGGAGAAGGCTGCCCTAACCTCCTACTCTTTCTCTAGCGACTGGAGCAGAAGCATGCAGTGACAGGAATCAAGGCCAGAATTGCGAGGTGCAAGCAGCTGCAAGATGGATACAGACGAGTACTCTGAATGAGATTTGTCGAGGTCATTTCCAAGTATGCTATGTTGAATGTCTTTTTTTAGGTTGATTTTATTGGCATATGTGTGTGTGTGTGTGTGTGTGTGTGTGTGTGTATATATATATATTGATCATAATGAACATTGAAAATTTGTACTGGTACATGACACCTCTTAATTCTGCTTCTTACCATTCCCCTGCTCTTCCTACAACCACCCACCCACTCTATACATAAGCTTTGTTTCCTTTTATTTTAGTTAGTTATTTTTGCCACCAAATTTTTTCTTTTGAAAGGCTTTTAAGTGCCATTCCTAGTATAGCCATCCTTGTCATTTAAAAAATATGTATTTTTAAAGAAATCTATAATCCTACTCTCTGTGAGACAGGGGTCACAAAGGTTATTCAAAAGCTACAACTAGTTCTTAGATGTGTTTTATGTGAAAATGCACTTGTGAGTCTGACTAGTGTCCCACAGGGCACACTCCTCACACTACCCTGTGCTGCTTTACGTTTGGCTTTTGCCTGTTACCTGACAAACTTTTAAAGGCAACTGAATTTTGACTTCCATTAAACTAAACGAACTCTGTGGGAGGGACGGGAAGAATTACACGGAGACCTGACTCTGCTGTCTTTGTTAAGGAGAAGAGAGGAGAACGGAGGGTTTGAGGAAATGTAACCAGCAGAGTAAAATGGAACTTTACAGGTTAGAATTGTTTCCCTTTAGGAACAAGTCGCTTCTCTAAACATCCTCATACCAGGGACCTAACCACCACCCCTCCTTTCTTCGGGTGCTGAAACTAGGAGGTCAAAATCCAGTTCCCGGTCCACCGATGGCCTGGAGCGTGACACAACCTTGTCATGGTCTATTGCCTCATTGTACTGGACTCTCCTTTCCCTACTTGAAATGTTTTTATTACTCTAGAAGTCCCCTAGTACCGCAAAATAAAATAAACTTTAACATGTCCTTTTACAGCTGGGCTCAGTGGGGCATTGATATCAATATGCACCTCTCCACTTGCTTGGAGCACGCTCTAATGAAGCCTTTCCCTTCACTATACCTCTTTTGGTTTGCTTGGAAGTGGAGGACCATCGGGCGTGAGTACATGCAGGACAGGAGCAGTGGGTAACAGAAAGGGGGGCAGTCAGTGAGAATGCATAGTTTTTGTTTGTTTTGAAACAACATCTTGCTTTGTAGTTCAGGCTGGATTTCAGTTCCCTACTCTGCAGACGCTAGCCTTCGATCCTCCTGAGTGCCAGAATTACAAGTGGGTGCCACCACACTTGGTCAAACAGGCGTACAAATGTTGAAATGGGTTTGCGGAAGCAAGGAAGAGCAGAAACAGAAGAGTAAGGTTAAGAACTGGGTTTTGGAATTTTCAGTTCAGATACTTATTACCTGTACAACCTTAGGTAAATACTCTACCTTCTCTAAACCTCGTATGCAAAATAAGGGTATTAGAACCTGTAGCCATAATAGCTAGAGGCAAATGAGATACACATTAAAACCATAGATCTCCGTTGCATAGTAAGTTAAAAGAATTATTACTTTGTTGGTATTTTTCATAGAAATATACTTCATAGACATAATACATTCAGAAAAGAATTGAAAATTCTTGATTTTTAGAGTCAATAAATAAACAAATGATGTTATTACAACAATTTGATTAACATCTAGCATCTCTAAGGACAGGAACTTCATATAAATACCTCACACTGGTATATGATAGACAGTAAGTTTTTTATGGTATATGAACACATGCATATGGGAAAGAAGTTTATAATCAAGATAAAATTATTCAGCTACTGCAGATGTTATAACCAGCTATGAATCTACCTCGTGATTATAAAGTCTTCCATTTCAGTAATATTTGAAATTTATAAAGTTGCTTCCAACTGGTAAAGATGATGTATCTGTGAGGGAGATTTGAACAGTACTATTTTGGTAGATGAGAAAATAAAGGACTAGAATAAAATGATATTATTTTTGTTGTTGTTGTTGTTGGTTTTTTTTTTTTTTTGAGACAGGGTCTCACTTTGTAGTTCAGGCTGGCTCTGAGCTTACTATGTAGTCCAGGCAAGCCTTGAACTCAGCAATCCTCCTGTCTCTGCCTCCCGAGTGCTGGGATTACAGGCGTGAGCCACCACGCCCGGCACTGTAAAATGATATTATTATACCACCAAAAGATGACAGAGGCCAAGCTAAGAGAATAGTTTTATGATCTCTCTTCTTATTTTTTTGGAAAACTTTTCAATATGTTTAAATCATCAACATGAACTTCTTAAAAATTATCTTGTGTGTGTGTGTGTGTGTGTGTGTATAAAACTGCAGATATAGGAAAATGTTCAGAGCATACTATCATTTGAATATCTTGCACCAATCAGAATATAGTACAACCCCACTGTATTATTCTGTTTTGTGTTGTTATAATAAAATACTTGAGGCTCTGTAATTTATAAATACATTTATTTAGTGTAATTTTGGTGGCTCCTGCCGTGCTCTAAAACTACTGACAGTTGTAAATGTTTCCTCTAAAACTTTTATCACTGATAAGGAAACAATTACAGGTGAAAAACGAATAAACATCAATGAAAATTTATTCCTGAAGCTATTACACAGTGGACCCTTGACTTACAAACTCAACTCGTTCCTGAGGACTGGTTGTAACTCAAGATAGTCAGTTGCCTCTCTCGTACAATTTTAGGCCACACTTTCTTCCAGGCAGATCTCAGTGTCCTTAGAGAAACACTGACACAGGTTTTCTCAATTAACTGCACATGGGAAAGGATGTTGCGCTGTTCCTTCCAGAACCATTTAAAGGTTAACTGTGGATCTGAAAACATCTCGATTCACAAGTGGCCAGCATTCAGGTCATATGTGAAGACTTTGGTCCTAAGTTAAAACTAAAATTCTGGTCATAACCCAAGTTGTTTGTATGTCAGGCCAGTCATTACTTAAGAGTCCACTACATTCGCATTTTGATGAATAATAATGTTAAATTGTTCTTCAGAAATCTTTTCTCAGTGAAGCATGGTGGTAGACACTTGTGATTCCAGAATTACTGGTGGCTGAAGCAGGAGGATCACAAGTTTGAGCCCAACCTGGGTACTTTAGCAACCTTAGTGAGTTAAAAAATAAAAAAAATAATAATAATTAAAAGGAATGGGGATGTTACTCAGGGCAGAGGCCTTGAAGTTAATCCCCAGTCCCCCTTCCATGTTTGTTTTGTCAATGTATACTCTCAAAAGGAAATAAAATGATTGGTTAAAGTCATTTGATTAATTCCAGGTTAGGTGTGACTAAAATCATGTTCTTCTAAATTGCCATCTAGTGTTAGTACATACATGTTAGAGTAGAATTAGTGATCCCTGGAACTGGGTGAAAGAAAGTACAGCTTTTGACAATGTTGTGTTAGTTTCTCCTAGACTGATGATTGGTAAAAATGTCTTTTATAAACAAATTGTGGATCGATATAATCATCATTGAAAACAGCCTTTCCAAAAAGTTGACTTTAAAACTGCAATGAGTTAGAGAAGTAGAAGGCAGAAAAATAATTTCACTGATTCAAGCAAGTTTATATTTTGAAATCAGTGAAACCAAACTGACCTAGGCTGACTTTTAGCACAGAGACCTTGTAGCCACTGCAGGAGATGCCTAGGGGCTGGAACTTCCAGCAATTTTAAAATAACTGGAGGAGAGTAGGGAGATTCAGGGAGGAGTAGGGAAAAAAGGCTAGAAAAATGGGACTAGAATTACATCTAGATGGTTTAGGTTTCTTTGGTGGTAGGGGAGTTCCAATGTATGTTTGTTTGTTTTACAGAGGGGCCAGGAAGACAATGAAAATAGAGTATAAAATCTGTCCTCACCTGGATTTAAATCTTTGGAATTGTACTGGTACAATCCAGTTGAATGTGATCATAATGTACTTACAAAAGGTACCAATAAAATCAATTTTAAAAAATAAGTAAATTGGCTGGAGATTTAGCTCAGTGGTTCTGGCGCCTGCCTAGCAAGCACAAGGTCCCTGGTTTGATGCCTAGTAACCACATACAACAATAATGGGCATGGTGACTCACGCCCACCAGTGGTCAACACCACATACCACAGTGCCGGGCATGGTGGCTCATGCCTGTAATCCCATCACTCGGGAGGCTGAAGCAGGAGGATTGCTGAGTTCAAGGCTTGCCTGGATGACATAGTGAGCTCAGGGCCAGCCTGAACTACAAAGTGAGGCCCTGTCTCCAAATAAACAAACAAATAAATGAATCTTTGGGATTAAAAAAAGAAAAGCCAAATACTGATAGAAGTGATTCCATGACTCTCAATGAGATACTAGGAATATAATAACCAAAATTTCAGAAATGCAACAGATGAACAAAATATTAAAAAGAATCAGAGAAAAAAAATAAATTATATCGAAAGAAAAGACCATCAGAATTACAGCAGACTTCTCCACACAAACTTCTCAAGTCAAGGAGAGCCTGGAGTGAAGTATTTCAAACTCTGAAAGAAAATAACCTCCAACCTAGATTAATAAATCCTGCAAAATTATCCTTTAAAACTGATGGGGAAATAAGATACCATCATGACAAAGAACACTTCAGAAACCTCACAAATACAAAACCAACACTCCAAAAAATTCTAAACAATATCCTAGAAAAAGACAAATGAATGTCGAAATCCCATGTGACCCAGTAAGTGAACTCATTGGGCAAGGCAAGAAACTGAATGGAAGGGGGGGGGCCAAACAATAAAAGAACCAAGAGCAGGAAAATATAGCAGTGCTAAATCAGTACATATCACTTATACCCATTAATGTCATTGGCCTCAATATGCCAATTAAAAGACAGACCGGCAGAATGGATTAAGAAGCAAGATCCAACAATATGCTGTATATAAGGGACATCTGATTCAGAAGGAAGTCCATAGACTGAAAGTAAAAGGATGGAAAATAATGCTCCATGTGACAGGAAACCACAAAAAAGCAGGAGTAGCTATTTTTATTTCTAGATAAAATAAGAGTTCAAACCAAAACTAATTAAGAGAGACAAAGAAGAATGATACATCCTCATACAGGGAACAATCCAAGAGGAAGAGATGACATTCATATGCACCAAATTCTAATGTACCAACTATAGAAAACAAATATTAATGAACATGAAAGGCCATATAAGCACTAATACAATAGTAGTGGGGGACCTCAATACCCCACCATCACAAATAGACAGATCAACTGGACGAAAGAAAGAAAGAAAGAAAGAAAGAAAGAAAGAAAGAAAGAAAGAAAGAAAGAAAGAAAGAAAGAAAGAAAGAAGGAAGGAAGGAAGGAAAGAAGAATACTTGGACTGAACCAAACTTTTGAACAAATGGATTTAATAGATGTCTACAGAGTATTTCATTCCACAAAGTCAGAATACAAATTTGTCTCAGTTCCTCAAGGGTCATTTTCCAAAACAGACCATATGCTAGTTCATAGAGCATGTTTAAGTAAATCTAAAGGAACTGAAATTATCCCCTGTATACTGTCAGACAACAGTGCCTTGAAATTGGAGATGAATAGCAAAAGAAATTACAAGAACCTCCAAACACATGGAAATTGAATGACACTCTCCCAAGCAACCAATGGGTCACAAAAAAATTAAAGAAGAAATTAAACAGCTTCTATAATTAAATGATAATAACAATACAACATGCAAAAATTTATGGGGCACAAAGGAAACAGTTCTATGAGGGAAATTCATAGCAGTTAATGCACATACTAGAAAAACAGAGTGAGTTCAAATAAACAACCTAATGTTGAAATTCAAACTATTAGCAAAAGAGGAGCAAGATAAACCCAAAGCTTGTACAAGAGAGGAAATTTTAAGGATTAGAACAGAAAGTAAGGTAGTGGAAACTAAGAGAATGATTGAATCAATTACTCAAAGAGTTAGGTGCTTGAAATTGACAAACCCTTAGCCAACCTTATCAAAAAAAGGAAAGAAGGCTCAAATCCATGCAAGCAGGAATGAAACAGGTGAAATCATAACAGATCCAGCAGAAGTTCAGAAGACAATAAACACTTAGTTTGAAAACTTGTACTCCGAAAAGATGGAGAACCCGGAAGAAATGGATAGATTCCTAGACACATATGAACCTCAGTTGAATGAAGATATAAAAACTCCGGGGGCCGGAGGGTTAGCTCAGTGATTCTGGCACCTGCCTCACAAGCGCAAGGTCCTGAGTTTGATCCCCAGTAACCACATACAATGCTGGGCGTGGAGACTCACATCCACCAGCAATCAATACCACATACCACAGTACTGGGCGTGGTGACTCACGCCTGTAATCCCAGAACTCAGGAGGCAGAGGCAGGAGGATTGCTGAGTTCCAGGCTTGCCTGGGCTACATAGTGAGCTCAGGGCCAGCCTGAACTACAAAGTGAGACCCTGTCTCAAAAAAAAAAAAAAAAAAAAGATATAAAAACTCCGAACACCCCAATATCCATATGTAAAATTAAAATTGTAATTAAAACCCTACTGACAGAGCAAGCATTACATTGATTCCAAAAGCAGAGAAGGACCAAGCAAAAAAAGAGAAGTATAGGCCAATATTCCTAATGAGCTTTGATGCAAAAATCCTCAATAAGATGCTAGCAAACAATACAGAGGATCATCCAGAAGATCATACACTATGTCCAAATTGAATTCATCCTACGGATGCAAGGATGGTTCAACATATGTAAATCAATAAGTGTTTTATACTATATTAACAGACTTAAGGACAAAAAACCAAATGGTCATTTCAACAGGTGTAAAAAAAGAATTCACAATGAAAATCCTACAGAAAATTGGAATAGAAGGTCTTTATCTCAAGACACCAACAGCCAGCATCATATTAAACAGTCAAAAACTGAAACCTTTTACACTAGATCAGGAATAAGACAACGATGTCCACTGTCAACCACTCTTGTCAATATAGTTTTGGAAACAACCACAGCAATTAGAAAAGAGAAAGAAATAAAAGGAATAAAGATAGGTAAGGAAGAAATTAAACTGTCATTATTTGCTGATGACATGATACTCTATATAGAAGATCCTAAAAACTCAGCCAAAAGACTGCTAGACTTAATCACCAGATTTAGTAGCATATCTAGATACAAGGTCAGCACTCAAAAATCAGTAGCTTTTGTATACACAAACAACAGACTAGTGAGAAATCAAGGAATCAATTTCTTTCATAATAGCATCAAAAAATGAAATAGCTAGGAATCAATCAAACAAGTGAGGTGAAAGACCTCTACTCTGAAAATTACAGCATCCTGAAAAGGGAGATCAAAAAGAGGTATCAGAAAATGAAAAGACATCCCTTGTTCCTGGGTAGGAAGAACCAATATTGTCAAAAGGGCTATCCTTCCACAACTACTGTATAGATTCAATGCAATCATGATTGAAATCCCAACATCATATTTCACAGAACTAGACAAAATAACCCCAAAATTTACCTGGAACCAGAAGAGACCTAGAATGGCAAAAGCAATCCTAGCACACTGCAGGAGGTATCACAATCCCCAGTTTGAAACTATTCTACAAAGCCACTGTGATTTAAAGGAAAAAAAAAAAAACACCATGGTGCTGGTAAAAAGATGGACCTGAGATTCAGTGGAACAGACTAGAAGATCCAGAAACAACCCACATATACTAAGCCACCTCATCTTTGACAAAGAAACCCAACACCCAAAATGCAGGAAAGATAGTTCTTTAACAAATGGTGCTGGAAAAATGGGCTTCAGTTTGTCAAAGATTAAAACTAGATCTCTCCATGCACCAAAGTAAAATTAAAGTGGATTAGAGATGTAAATATTAAAACAAAAACACTAAGCCTGCTGGAAAATAGGTTAGATAAAACTCTTGGAGACACTGGCATAGCGAAAGACTTTATGAACAAAACCTCACCAGCACAGGAACTAACAGAAAGAATCAACAACTGAGATCTCATCTTACTGAAAAGCTTCTGCACAGCAAGAGAAACCACCAACAGAGCAAGAAGACAACCTACAATATGGGAAATAATTTTACCAGCTGTTTCTCTGAAAAAGCACTACTACCTAGAGGATATAAAGATCTTTTAAAAAATCAGTTCCCCCAAATTTAAAGACCCAATTCAAGAGTGGGATCCAAAATGAACAGACATTGTTCAGATGAACAAGTAAATGCAGCCAAGAAACATATGAAGAAAAGTTCAACATCTCTGGTCATTTGAGAGATGCCAATGAAAACAACACTGAGATTCCATCTCACTCCATAAAGAATGGCTGGTGTCTTCTTCATCAACAGTCTCCAGTTGATGGGCATTTGCATTGTTTCCAAGATTCAGCTGTTACAAACTGAGCTTCTATGAACATGGGTGCACAAATGTCACTGTGATATGAATCATTGTTCTTTTATAAAATGAAGTATTACTCTGCCATAAAGAATGATAAGTTTGTGTCCTTTATACTCAAATGGCCATACCTTGAGGACATACTCGTAAGTGAAACAAATGGGTCACAAATTATAAATACCATATCTTTCTCTGGTATGAGAAACTGAAGATATGAATGAGTTTTAGAGTATATGATAGATACCGTAAAATAGAAAATATTCAGATGGTAAATGGGAACAGGGATTTATAACATGGTGAAAAAAATGTGATGGTTAAAAAAAAGGAAATGAAGCTTATATACACATGGAGTTGTGGGTTGTAGGGTTGGCAGGAGATTGGGAAAAATGAGAATTAAGTCATGTCATATTGGTACAAATTTCAATGTCGATTTTGATCATGATATATATATAAAATGTACCAATAAAATCAATTAATTAAAAAAGAATGGCTGCTATCACAAAATCAACTAAAAATAAATGCTGGGGGGCTGTGGGAAAAAAGGAATCCTCTACTCCTGGTGGGAATGTAGATTAGCAAAACCATTTTGGAGATCAGTGTGGAGATTCCTTAAAAAAACTAGGACTCGCCGGGCGTGGTGGCTCACGCCTGTAATCCCAGCACTCAGGAGGCAGAGACGGGAGGATTGCTGAGTTTGAGGCTTTCCTGGACTACATAGTGAGCTCAGAGCCAGCCTGAACTACAAAGCGAGACCCTGTCTCAAAAAAAAAAAAAAGCTAGGACTCAAGGTGTCATTTGACGCTACTATTTCCCTGCTAGGTGTATATATAAAAGAATTAAAACAATCATACCACAGTGACATACGTGGACCCATATTTATTATAATTTCTGATAGCTTAATCTTGGAAACAGCCCATGGAGCTGAGTAAAGATAGAGAAGATGGGTTTTATTATGAAATGGAGTATTACTAAGCCATAAAGAATGACAAATTTGAGTCATTTATACTCAAAGTGATATAACTGAAGGCCATACTCATAAGTGAATTGGATACAGATGTATAAATATTGTATCTTTTCTCTAGTGTGAAAAATTGAAGGTATAAATGAACCACAAATATATGATAGGTGATGTGAAATAGGAAAAAAAAGCATGAAAAAAGGAAAGGGCAAGTAGGAGAAAATAAAGAAGGGAAAGAAAAAATTTATAGTAAAAAAAAAGGAAAAAAAGCTTATGTATATAGGAGGAGAAGTTTTTCAGAGAGCAGGGGAAAGGGGAAAAAATGACAAAATGGGTCAAGTAGAGGTTCAAATTCTCAATGTTGAATGTGATTACAGTGTATGTATAAAAATGTACCAGTAAAATCAATTAAAAGGTACTCCACTCATTTATGCTCCTAGCAGGAAGATGTTTATACACAGGCACTCCAACACTGATTATTATTATTAGTGAAATTGGACATGCTTTCTTTCTCTTTCTTTATGCAGTACAGGGAATTGAACTGAAGACCATGTGCAAAAAGTCTCGATAGGGTAGAAACTGTGTCAGGATGAGCTAGAAGACAAGCATTTTGCACATGGAGTTTTTTTTTTTTTTTTTTTTTTTTTTGAGACAGGGTCTTGCTTTGTAGTTCAGGCTGGCCCTGAGCTCACTATGTAGCCCGGACAAGCCTGGAACTCGGCAATCCTCCTGCCTCTGCCTCCCGAGTGCTGGGATTACAGGCATAAGTGGTGTATAGTACTGATTGCTGGTGGGTTTGAGGCACCACACCCAGTATTGTATGTGGTTACGGGGTGGTGGTGAGCTCGGGACCTTGTGCGTGCTAGGCAAGTGCCTGAACCACTGAGCTAACTCTTCGGCCCCGTATTGAGAATATTTTTTTTTTTTTGAGACAGGGTCTCGCTTTGTAGTTCAGGCTGGCCCTGAGCTCACTATGTAGTCCAGGCAAACCTCGAACTCAGCGATCCTCCTGTCTCTGCCTCCTGAGTGCTGCGATTACAGGTATGAGGCTCCACGCCCGGCACTGTGGTATGTGGTATTGATTGCTGGTGGGCATGAGTCACCATACCCAGCATTGTATGTGGTTACCAGGGATCGAACTCGGGACCTTGCACTTGCGAGGCACACCGGAACCACTGAGCTAAATCTCCAGCCCCCATATTGAGATTTTTAATAGCCTATTCTTTCTGTCTTTAATGGTCAGTTCCCATTTCCCACGCTGTTTCTGTCCTTTCCTCTAAAGACTGAAGGCTGCTTATCAAGTAATTTTTAACTGCATATATCACCAAATTTGGTTCTTCATGGAGTCCTCTTGACCTCACCTCCAGGAATGTAATACTCATCCTTATATGCAGATAAGCATGTACACTTTGAGAAACTACAAACTTCAGTGTTTTCTATCCTTTCCTTCTCAGAAAAAGTACTAAACCCATTTTCTGATGAGGGATCAAAATAGTTCAGTTCTGAGACATGTGAATTGTCCTAGTCACTCAATAATGACTTTGGAAAAACACAAAGGACTAATGTATCCTTTTTTAGCAGATAACATTTCTCTTCTAAAGCTCTCCACAGTGACATTTATTTATTTTTAGAGTCTAGTGGCTAGAATATTGGACTGGAGCATGACTAATCTATTGATTCCCATTGCCTTTACTGTTGAAAGTAATTGCTACAGCTGAATTAGCTAGGTCATAAACCAAACTAGTGGCTACCAGTGCAAGTAGTTTAGTACCTTAGGCTTTTGTTTTGTGGACAGTCACCATTTCTCTCTAGTTCCATTCAGAATCTGTGAGAAACAATTCTTTGTAGCTGTGATGAATTTTCTTTGGAATATTTATTGTTAAATGTTGAGTCTGCTAGTTATGGCTGGCTGTGCTTGGATATTCAGGCCTTTATCTTGTTACAAATGCAGGTGTTCTTTTGGGTACATAATATCCCATTGGGACTACAACTCATGACAGCTGACTTTCCTGGTTTCTTGTTCTTTGCATGACATCATTTCTTTTTTCTCCTGGTTAGTGTTAAATAAGATCATTCTTTGCAAATGAAAGTAAAAACAGGGAGTAAAGAGAACAAGATCATAGTTCTGGAAGGCACAGGACTCAAAGTGTTAGGTTAGGAATAATGAAAGAATGTTGCAGGAGACTGGAAGATGGAGAGACATTAAACATCAGTTTCAATTAGTAAATTTTATTCTTATTGCTTGAGGTGAGGCTAACATGTTGATTATTATAAACAGAGTCTACCATTCATGTTTAAGGCTCCCTGAATGTTTTTTTTAAGTCTAGTTTGTTGCTATTTACAGAATGTAACATTTTTGAGATAATTTTTTAAACTAGCTTGGAAAGAGGGACGAAAGGAAGTTGCCCAGGAATAAAACAAAGACATTTTATGACTCAGACCTAACCCAAGAGGAAATGTGAGCAAATGCAGAATAAATGCAATAGGCATGACGGAATAGACTCACCACCTCAGAAACAGGAAAGAGATTTTTGAGAAGTTGTTCTGATGGGCAAAATTTGAGTGACAGTATTCTTTAACGTGGAAGCTTGTGCTGTTTGTATACTAAGAGCTGCTTATCAACTTTATAAGAGAAGCAGCAACTAATTTAGATTGTGATATGAAAACAATGACTGGAAAAATGTATTGCTTGGAGATCTCAAAGTCTTATTAATGGGAAGAGTTTTAGCTATTTTAAAAATAGATCTTTTGGGCAGGCATGGTGGCTCATGCCTGTAATCCCAACACTTGGGAGGCAGAAGGAGGATTGCTGAGTTTGAGGCTTGCTTGGGTTACATAGTGAACTCAGGGCTAGCCTGAAATACAAAGCCAGATGATGTCTCAAAAAAAAAAAAAAAGAAGAAGAAAAAGAAAAGAAAAGAAAAATAGATCTTTTGCTTTTGACAATTGATCCTTTTACTTTTTTTTTTTTTGAGACAGGGTCTCACTGAGCATCGGATCACAGTTGTTTTTTTTTTTCTTCTGAACTAAAATCTCAATATTGAGGTTTAATTACAGTATTTCCATTTTGTGATAAATAAGTGGGTTTGGGGTTGCAGTTTGGGGACCCGGCCTCTAAAAGGTTTACCATCACTGATCTAAGGCTAATACTAATTATTTTCTAACCCAAGATAGATGAATCATTAAAAAATTTGGATCTTTTTATAGTTTGGGATCCAGTCTTATTGTTCAGCCTATTCTTTCCTCTATTCAACCTCTTCCCCCTCTCTTTTCTGCGTCTTAACGAGAAGCAACAGTAAAACCTATAGGTATTTTTCATTTTCCAAAGATGTTTTGATTTTCAAGGAAGAATATTCATAAATCAAATTCATTTCTTGTGATACTTCTGGTAGGTAAGCCTAGCAGTAAAAGGCAAGCATGAGAAGCTCTTGATCACTGAGTAGAGGGGTTCTTATGAGCCACACCTCAGAGCTGTTTTGATTTTTATGGCATCTTCTCCTCACTCCTGAACACGAGAGAAATCTTGGGGGAAAAACCCAATGAAGATACATGAACACACTTAGCTTCTCTTAAATTATAGAGAACATACGAAGGCAAGGGTAGTGAAGGAAACTTTCAGTCACTTCTCTTGCACCAAAACAGAATCCCTGAGACCAAACTGTTTATCAAGGAAATAAGCTTATTTGGCTCAAGGCTTTCAAGGCTAAGAAGTCCAAGAACACAGCTATAGCATATGGGGAGGGCCTTGCTTCATGGTGGAGGCCATCACATGGTAACATAAGGCAAGCGGGCTAGTTCAAGTGTCTCATTGTCTTTGTTCAAAGTCACTAATGCCTTGATGACCTCATTTAATTCCAGTTGTCTCCTCAAAGTTCCACCTCTAAAAATAAATGAAATTGGATATTTCCAGCATAAAATCTTTGAGGAAAATACCTTCAAATCTCAACAGCACTCTTATGGAAGGATTAGAATCCTCTTTGTGACCAGGTTTCCTATTGTTAGAGCAGTAATACACAATAAGAAAAGACCTTGTGCTGGGTGTGGTGGCTCACACCTGTAATCCCAGCACTCGGGAGGCAGAGACAGGAGGATTGCTGAGTTCAAGGCTTGCCTAGGCTACATAGTGAGCTCAGAGCCAGCCTGAACTACAAAGCGAGACCCTGTCTCAAAAAAAAAAAAAAAAAAAAAAGAAGAAAAGACCTTGCTTTGCCTCCATGTTTTTTGTCACAAAGTGTTTTGTTCCTGAAATGTAACAGTTTGTGCTGTAGAGTTCCTGCCCAGTGTATCAATTTTTTTTTTAAAGTTTGAACTATGTGAGCTCTCAAGAATAGTCTATTAGCTCTGCCCCTCTGCTTCAGTGAGCATGCTCGCCTGTCCCTGGGTTCCTTTATAAAGAGGCTTCCATTTATGCTGAAGCACTCAGACTTTAGAGTATGAACTCCTCTGAGCCAACCAGCATAATAAAAGGGTTTTCCTCCACCTGTTCTAGTGACCTTTAAATTATTGAGTCTTCAAATTGGGGTAGCTGTGAGCCAGAGCTGTAATGCTGAGTTGTAACACTGACCTGTGCCTCAGAGCTGTGGCACTTGACTGTGACACTGAACTGTAACACTTGGCTATAGCACTGGGTTACTTTGCTTTTCCACAAATTATTGCTACTGATAATGTACTTGATATCTGTATCTATCTTCTGATTTACTGGCTGACCCATTGGAAATTAATATATATTTAACTTTTATGTGACCTGTAAATTTAAATGAAAGCCTTAGAATTGATCTCTAAAGATCTTTGGCTTGTAGAGTACAAATATTCTGCAAGGTACAATATTTCTATCTCAGTTTTTAATGATAACAATGATTTTTTAATGGTAACTCATGCCCACCAGCAATCAATACCACATACGGGCGTGGTGGCTCACGCCTGTAATCCCAGCACTAGGGAGGCAGAGACAGGAGGATTGCTGAGTTCAAAGCTTGCCTGGGCTCCATAGTGAGCTCAGGGCCAGCCTGAACTACAAAGCGAGACCCTGTTTCCAAAAGGAAAATAAATAAATAATAATAAAAATATATATAAATTTACCTCCCAACCTGGTAAATGAATTGATATTAGTCTTAAGGTTCTGTTAAAATTTGTGCAAAATATCTGTAAAGTACAACTCTGAATTTGGGTGTGATGACCATCAAGGAATTATAAACAACCAATAGGAATTATAAACAACTAATAGGACTAATAGGATAACTTTGCTTGGCTGGTAAGGGCCTAAAAGGTATGTAAACCCTATTCTGTGTAATTACAGGACACTTCAGAGTCTTTACCACCTTCAGTAATTTATTTATTAAAAAAATACTGAGTGCTTCTTGCTGTGAGCCACTTTAAACACCTTCAGACTGACTTATGCTTAATGACCATGGAAAATAATTCAATCTCAGTCTCCTCATCTGTAAAGTGGGAATGGAAACAAGAGAAGCATCCTCAGAGTTCTGAATATTAGACAAGGCACCTATGAAACATTTGGACTATGTCTGTGACATGATTAAAGCTTAATAAATGCTTGCTGTCATTATTTAAATCAGCATTTTGAAAAAAATTGACAAAAGAAATTTTATTAGTTGTAATTGATTATTTATGACTTGGTCTGAAAAATTATCTTAAAATTGTACCCATTTTCAAGATAGAAAACAAAGAAGTGGAATGACTAGAGTTTCCTTCATCTCCATGTGCAAAGGTGGGAGCCTAGCTTCAGCCAGTCTACTGACATAGCATGGAAGGAGAAGCACCTTTGAAAATTCTTAATTAAAAAGTAGAAAATCCTTGGGCTGTAGGGTTAGCTCAGTGGTTCCGGCGCCTGCCTTGCAAGCACAAGGTCTTGAGTTCGATCCCTGGTAACCACATACAATGCTGGGCGTGGAGACTCATGCCCACCAGCAATCAATACCACATACCACAGTGCCAGGCATGGTGGCTCACGCCTGTCATCCCAGCACTCGGGAGGCAGAGACAGGAGGATTGCTGAGTTCGAAGCTTGCCTAGGCTACATAGTGAGCTCAGAGCCAGCCTGAACTACAAAGTGAAACCCTGGCTCAAAAAAAAAAAAAAATAGGAAATCCTTAAAGATCAGGAGCCTGGAAAGACAGTCAGTCCTAATCTTCTATTTTGGAGAATATAAAAGAGGAACAGAGGAGGAGGAACTTTGGGTGGAAGGAATATTATCAGGTAAAGGACATGAGCATTGCTGTGAAATGTAGAACTTACTTAATGATCATTAATTTTACAATGCTCAATATCAAAGGATTCCGAGAGTTTCATTTCCACATGCCCTCAGGAAGTAGGAAATTCATAACATTAGGGGGAACTTCATGAGTTTCTGAAGGAATATTCTTCATAAAATAGAGCACAAAAGCAGAGTATCAAGCTGAGTACTCCCTCAAAACTTAGGACAAAAGACTCTATCTTTGACACTGGAAAAAAATTGAAACAGACTATGTGCAGGCATACACAGAAGTTCACACAGCAGCAGTGGATGCATACACACACACACACACACACACACACATACACACACTACCTACGTAGGTAATGGCAATGGTCCAAGCCTCCAGAAAGATCTAAATTCATTTAACTAAAACTGGGAAATAAAACACATTCCAATAGCAGGAAAAGAACTACAGGAAAACACCCAATAAAACACACCAAAGTATGTTAACCTAATTCTTTCCTCCTTAGATATTTTGCAGTAGTAACTTTCTGGAGTGACTTATAAATCTCCAACTCTTACAATCTAATTCTATTGGGAGTGAATTGAGGGAGCAAGTTTCAGATCCATTAGAAATGAAATAACCCCCCACAGTAGACAAGTGGTGGAGATTAAAAGGATTTCAGAAATTTGGAATTTTTTGGTAAAGCTAAAGTAGTAATTCATTTTCATGTAGGACTGGTCCTTGTCATAATGTTCATTCTGCAGGTCAAGGTGTTTCAGGCAGCAGGAAAGGAAGAAACAATCAAAACATCAGACAATGACAAAGGAATCATTTATTATTACACAGCTTCATCTAGTTTATTATTAAGTCAATACAAGATTTAAGACAAGACTTAAGTATATTACCTAGAAAAGCCTCTTCCTTACTACTTTTGCAGTTTCCTTCAAAACTTCGATTTCTTTTTAAAACCAAGATGATTTTTTTTTTTTTTTTTTTTTTTTTTTTTTTTTTGCTTTTTGGAGACAGGGTCTCGCTTTGTAGTTCAGGCTGGCCCTGAGCTCACTATGGTGCCCAGGCAAGCCGCCGTGAACTCAGCAATCCTCCTGTCTCTGCCTCCCAAGTGCTGGGATTACAGGCATGAGCCACCATGCCCAGCACTATATGTGGTAACCGGGGATCGAACTCAGGTCCTTATGCTTGCAGGGCAGGCGCCGGAACCACTGAGCTAACCCTCCGGCCCCAAACTAAGATGATTTTGTGCTTCCATGCGGATGAGCAGCAGCAGGAGACACTTGCCCTGAAATTTATCTATGGAAAGTATCTTAGTATAAATTCTGACAGACTTCATGTTGGGCAATCAGATGCCACTGAACCAAGAGAATAGTGGGAACAAGTCTTTGAAGAGGGCCTTTTTATGTACATCAGGCTGGACTTAAACTTGCCACTTGCCTGTCTGAGCCTCCTAGTGCAGGGATTACAGGCTTTCTTCTGGAGAGACAATGGTTTCATCATGCTGAGTAAGAATGGAACATATTAAGCAAAGGAGAACCCATTGATATTTCAGTATGAATCCTAAGTGCTTGTAGAGACTTCATCAGAAATATTTTTTCTAGAAGTTCTGCTTCCAAGGGTGAACCACAGTCATGTGTTTTAGGCTGTGAGAATAGATTGTTACAACTGAGAGCCACTGACAATCCTCTCAAACCAGTTCTAGTATCATCCACACTTGGACTGCAAGCTAAAACTCATCAGTTTTCCTTTGCAGGTGCTTTAACATGGAATCAAAGCCCTGGGCCAAGTCCCAGAGGGCCTCACCATCCCTCTCACTGGCCTGTTCCAGTTGCAGCTTCTTGTTACAGTGCAGGAGTGCCTGGGACTCCTCTCACCTCTGGTGAGTTCCTTGATGCAAACCACAATTTTCTGGGTACAGATCCCCAGCCAAGACACTTGGGAAATCAGGCCCTTGCCACATGTATTCACCATGGTCAGCCTCCACCCACTGAGCCCCGTTTCATTTGCAGATGCTCTTCCCGTAATTTTGGGTAATATTGATAGAATAGCCATCTAGACTCTCTCTGAAAGTAGCAGACTGTTTGAAAGCAAGCCCTTCCCTTAGTCCAAACCACATCATAAACAGGCACTATGGATGCTCCTAGTCCAATGGTTGGGCCATTTACTGCTACAATAATAGCCCCACCCTCTACCAGGGATCAAATTCAGGACCCTGCATGAGCTAAACCCCTGGCCCTAGGCTTCTCATACTGAATGAAATTATTCAGAAAGTCTCTGTTGGCATTGGCCATTTCAGTGTGTTCTTTATTTTAGTAATCTGAGATGCTATATGAAATAAAGTTGAAACTGCAGTAAAAGACACCGCCAACTGTGCTAAATAGCACCAGTTTAATGTCCATAGCAGCCACCATTTTTAGAGCATGCTGACTTCTTTAATCACCTCTGGATTTGTTGAGTGAGTTTCTGATGATATTGTGGATCACAAGATGCAGGTGAAGTCATTTGGCTTCCTGATGATGATATCTCTGTATCTATCGATCCTCTCTGTCTCACACTGAAACACAATGGATTATCAAAATGCTGGTCATTGCCATTATCAATAAATTTCCTTGTTGCAGCTCTTCATAATAGTGTTGGTCGTTCCATTGGATATGGATTGTCCATATGGATTGGATATGTTCAGCTGGGCTCTCCACCAGGGCCCGATAAAGGATCCTTCTCAATGGTGTCTGGTTTCTCAGGGCTATCACTCAGAAAGCCACCTCCTTCAAGTCTGCTCTTAATGGGGCTCTTAAGCACATGGATCCCAATGCCTGACTTTGCAAGGTCTGTGTTCTTCTAGCTGGACAGGGGGCTGTGTTTTTCCTGAACTTCTGGCTGGGTGCAAGCAATGGGCTGTTTTTGTACTCATGGTCTTTGCTGGTCACTAGTGCCTCAGGGGACATCTTGGAGATGCTGCTATTGGACCTTGAAACCTGCTTGAAACCTGCTTGTTGGCATCATTGGGAGAGGTCTCATTTATTTAGATTAGGATGCTATCTTTCTGTTGCTCAGGGTGGCATCTGTTGAAATCATGAATGAACTAATCGCAGTTCTTTGGGTGCTACTCTGGACTCCTGGCATTGTCCTCACTATCATATCCTTTTTACCATACCAGAGGAGACACCACTGGGTTCAGTGGACCTGGTGTGACAGTAGCGCATCCCACATTCCTGTTCCACTAACAGCGACAGGAAGTCCATATCAGAGATGCTCTTGAGGATCAGTTGACCACTCTTTGCTGGAGTTACCTGTGGAAGACGCTGGTCCAAAGAAGGAAGATTCTGGGAGCCTCTGAATGGACTTCTCCCCGTGGAGGCAAAGGTCTCCAGCTCTTCAGCAGCATAGCTGCTTGTCTTCTCCAGGATGGAAAGTTTCTCCCCTAGTTCTAACGGGATTTTGGCTCCAGTGTTAGTTTCCTATGGAGTCTCAGTACCTTTTCTTGGTCCACTTTGATCCTCACTTTGAGTTCCTGATGAAGCTTCTGGCACTCCCTTTGAGGCTATGTATTTGCTGACTGATAACATGTTTATTGAAACTGTAGAATTTGAATAGACTCTGCCAGTTCTTCCTTGGTTTTCTCTGCTTCAGAGAACTGAGTATGAAGTTGGTTCCTTTCTCCTTTTGAGCTTTATAAAGAAATGTTTAAAGCACCATAGACTAGTTTATTCAGACCTCCCCCTGGCCACTGATCTAAGGGAGGACCACTTTTGATTGATGCTTGGTTTCTTGTTGCAAGTTATCACTGTGTGTTATGTCTTCTCCAAGCACCAGAGCCCAGTTTTTCATCTTGAGCAAGTACTCAGGCAGAGACCTGATGTGTTTTCCTTTCTTTCTGTGGAAGAAGTTGTTCTGCTTGTCCCTTGGAGTCTTGGAGTGTTCTTCCCAGCTGGATAAGTTCCCTCACTTGTTCTTTCTATTCTTGAGCTTCCTGTAATAGGTGTTTTTGGCTTTCCTGGTGTTGGGAATTGTAACTCAAATCATCTGTTACTGCTTCCTTGAGTTGTGTTTTGCTGATGTTAAACAGGATGACTTGGGTACTTCTGGCATGAAGATTTTAATTCTCCTACTAGGGACCGTATCCTTTCAGAAATATCAGTCATTTTTTATTCCTGACATTGGAGCCTTTCCACTTTTCTTCTTTGAGCTTTTTCACTAGAAAGAGTACCTACCTTTAAAGAGCTGTAGGGGTAAGAGTGGGGTCCCATAATGGAACAGGCCCCTGCCTGCATGGCATGCTGGGGTCTCTGAATGCTGGGGAAGCCTTGGGGGTCCTTGTTATACTTTGAGTCTTAGGGCTTCCTGGAGCCTTCAACTGGCCCTTTCCACGTTACCCTCACCTCTCCCTTTGTTCTGGCCAGGCTGCCCCTGGGGGAGGGTGGTTGGCAAGATCACTTTCACTCTAGAAATAAGGTATTGATTGTTGGGAACTGCAGATGACTTACTCAGACTTACAACTTAACTTAATTGAACTTATGGATAACTGATGCTTTAATGATCTTCAACTGCCAGGCTTATTGAGGATAACCGCCCTGTTTTATGCAGGCTAGGATTATAGGTGTGAAGGCTTGGTACTAAATAAAGGTGTGGCAAATTTGGGGGATTGGCCCCTTTCTGCTTATGTGGTATTTGGCCTTTTGCTGCTGCTGCTGGTCAGAGTAGCAAGAGTTGAGTGCAGGATGAGCCTTTTCCTCAAGGCTCCAGTTTTGTTGTTTATTGGTTGTTAATTCTTTTGCTGTGGGACTCATGGGGAACTGGAGCTTGCCACGAGGGTTCTGGCTGTATCCTCTTACCCTGTCTCCCACAATAGATGTTTTTTTTTTTTTTTTGCTTTGCCTTTTGGAGACAGGGTCTTGCTTTGTAGTTCAGGCTGGCCCTGAGCTCACTATGGTGCCCAGGCAAGCCGCCGCGAACTCAGCAATCCTCTTGTCTCTGCCTCCCGAGTGC